>CAUYLG010020989.1:0-84397 GCA_963573385.1 Cacajao melanocephalus | reverse complement strand
TTTTAAAATTATGAAGGAAATAAAAATTTTAATAAATATTTTTTTTTTTTTTTTTTTTTTTTTTTTCTCAAGTGGTTTTACAATGACGTAGAAAATTTCCTAGCATGTCCAGGGCTGATATGGAATTGTATAGTAATTATTGCCATACTTTTCTAAAGTGGTTTATAGTGATTGTGATTTAAGGTAACAAACTTGGAACCATGAGAAGAAAGAGGCAGTCTGTATAAAGGAATAGTGGATGATTTTCTTCTCTTGCCTTCCTCCTTTGCCCGTTTTCCTTCAGAGTTATATCAGAAAAGTGTTCTCCTAGATTGCCAGAAGAGGAGAGATTATTGTATGCATTTTCCCTTCACTCCTCTTCAGTGAAAGCTCTTCTTTTCCTTGTCTTCTGCTTCACCAGTTCATGCAAAATGGACTTCGTGTGAGCACATAAAACACACTCCTGAGAAGACATTCTGCCGACATCCATTCTTTCAATAACAAACAAATATTGAACATTTGCTCAGTGTCAGGCATGCTGCCAGTTACTGGATCTATAGAGACATAAAAACCACTCAATAAAAAGTCTCTTCCTCTCAGGAATTTATAGTTCAGTTAGAAACCATCTTTCTAAGGGGAGTTAGCTGACACTTCAGTTATAAGAGAAATAAGCTATGGGCTGTCATGAGGTCATCACAAAGATGACTTTGCCACACGGTTAGCCTTTCTTAGGAAGTAAACATAGAATAAGGTCAATTTTTAAAAGGACCTTTTCTGGATAAGAAGATATGGTTGAGTGGCTGCTGTGTTGTAGATTTAGAATTCTTGAAAAGTTACAGCTATACCAGAGACCTGAAAGTTAGTTGAGCTTTTTTGCTACTCTTGGAAATCAGGTTTACTGGCGTTTAAAACATTTTCTATGATTGACATTATTTTTGTTTCTTTAAAATATAAACTTATTGTTTAATTTTGTAGTTAGCATCCTATTTTGCTCTCACATAACAGGAAAGTGCCATTGAATATTATCTTTAGTCCAGCAATAAGCAGTTCTTGCATTTTACCAATATTTTAATTTGAACAATGATGTGGAGAGAGACATTGTCTCCCTTATAACTCATGACATTTTCTTTCACAGATCCATACTCACTTTAGACAAAGAATTGAAAAATAAAAGGCTTAATAAATATCCAAAGTCTCAAAGTTTGTTATAATCATTTTATGCTATTTTCTTGAAATTCTCTGTCTAGTCCCATCATCTCTACTATGATTTGATTTGTAGAATAATAATGAGAATATTTACATTATTCTTATTCATTCTCTTCCTCTTGGTGATATTTCAATGACACCTATTTTAAAAGAAAGCATATGAAAAACGTGATTCTAAAATTTTGAAATACAAACTAAAAATTTTAGTTTCATCCATGAAAATAGCTCTTACCATTCTTCTCACAATCAGGAAGGATTCAAGGATAAATTGTGGGCACCCATTAAAATAAAAACACCAGTCAGCTTTCTAATCTTCTTATGAGTATTTCAACGTTAGCATCTACTTAAAATGAATTAGCAACTTCTTTTATAACAGTTGCTGTTGCCAGGTCTTGCTCTAAGAACCTTATTAACAATATTGTTCTACTATCCAAATCAACTCAATGAGCTAGGTACAATTATTAGTCTCATTTTACAGTTGAGGAAATTAAAGCAAAGAGATGTCAAATAACTTACCCAGTGCTCTCCAGGCAACAAATGCCATTTATCTCTATCCTGTGCCATTTTCTCACACAGCTTTGCATGTCGACTATATGGATTCACAAACCTTTAAACTCTCCACTATCTGGCCTAGCGCAGAAGCAAGATTGAGAAAGCATTAGTTGTTAATGACTGAAGGACACTTATGGCTCCAATTATTTTTGGTTTCCCTTTTACCCTATTTCAAATAATAAGAAAATGATCCTATTGAACATTGACCCTTTCTAAAATAGACTTCATTACTGCATTTGATGCCAGGCCTTTCTTTTACTGGTGGATGTTCTAAGAAACAGCTTCATAGGTCCGTTGCTGTATTTGACACAAGAATACTACTGAGGACTTTGTCCACTGTATTACTTTATTTCATATTGTAAAGACCTGAGTGAAGTTCTTTTAAAATTTAGTGGTAAGAAAAGGATTTGCTTTCACTGATAATTTCTCTGCCTTTTCAACAGTCATTTACAACTGTACATATTTCTCTTTTCACTTTGGTTACCAGGGATAACATATTTAGTTTAGTCAAATATGTGTCTTAGAGTCAAATATGTAGCTCAGTATTAAAAATATTTTACAGTAGGTTCTTACAGTCTGCATTTTTGCATTTTATGCTCTTTACTTCCCTTCTCTTTATGTCTTGGCTTCCTATTGCAGTTTGTATTTTTTCCCCACTCCAGATTTTTACTAACATCTTATCACTGCTTTAAATGTTTTACGTAAACCACCTCAAATCTCTTATAGAATAAGATAGAAATAATTTTGTGTCCCCAAACCCCAGGGATGCAAGGAAGCAAAAGACATGGTCTCTGATTTTATGAAGCTCAGACATGGTTGGGAATACAGCACAAGGACGCAGAAACAAATTCACCTTGTGAATACCATGAGTGGTATAGATTAAAAAAATACTATAGGAGTTTTGCATGAGGTCTGGGACAGTTGGAAAAAACTTAGGAAGAAATAGAAACTACACTGTTCATTGAAGAAAGGCTAGAACTTTAGTAAGAGGAGTATGGAAAGAATGAAGGTTTTTAAGAAAGGAAAATGTATTGAACCAAGATATAGAAATGGGAATCTGGTTTATTCAAATAACAATGGCAGAAGATTGTTAGTTGTGTGCTCCAACATCCATTTTCATCTCTCCCGCAATTGCTGAACTTCAGTTTTACTTTAGAGCAGCCATGTAACCAGATAAAAGACTATGCTTTCTATTTCTACTTTGAAGCCATGTTAATCAAAGTAATCCATTTTTGTCAGTGACATATAAGCACAAAGTGTGTCACTGTGTGGGACTTTGAGAAAGTCTCTTTAAAGAGAGGAAGTTTGCTATTCTTTTCTCCTTCTACCATCCTACTGCTTCATGCCCAAGGAGCTCAATGAGCATCTTAGACCCTGAGGATAAGGAGTACACTCAGAATGATGGAGCAGAGAGCTGGGAGCAGGTTGGCCATAGCTGAATGCAGTGCCTGCCTTATAAAACCAATTAGCTAGAGTAGACAATTTATGTAAAGCATAATGAAAAATTATAGGTCAGAGTTAATGTTCAACAAACAAATATGAGCTTTATTTTATTACCATAGGAAATATGTATATATAGGGTTTTTTTTTTTTTTTTTTTTTTTATGTGACAGGATATCACTCTGTCACTCAGACTGAATGGAGTGCAGTGGTGCAACCTTGGCTCATTGCAACCTCAACTTCCTGGGCTCAAGCCATCCTCCCATGTCAGCTCCCTCAAGTAGCTGTGACTACAGGCATATGCCACGATACCCAGTTAACTTTAAAATTTTTTTTAGAGACATGGTTTCATCATGTTGCCCAGGCTGGTCTTGAACTCTTGAGCTCAAGTGATCTGCCCATCTCAGCCTCCAAAGGGCTGAAATTAGATTTTATTTCAAGCAAGAATGTAAAAAATATCAAGATGGATATTATTTTTTCAATTTGCAATTTTGCAAGCTGAGAATTATGATTAGTCTTTTAAAACATAACAGGTGTGAGCCACCATGCCTGGTCTACAGGAAATAAATATATATGATCACATATATGATCTTTCAAGAAAAAGTTTCTAAGCCATTTTATTTAACTAATTAAACTTGCATGAATTTTTTGAGTGAAATTACATGTTGTATACCAACTGAGCATATTTGCATTGGTGATACATACAGAAATATGTAACTACTGTGTTTATTATTACTATAAAAACATTTTATAAAAGGACAAGATTAATTTAATATAATTTTTTGTTTAAAATTTTAATAGCAGCTAAGGAAATCAGAAATATGAGTTCAATGAAAAATGCTTTCTTTTCTTTTTCTTAAGAAAAAGCATTTTTCATTGAACTCATATTTCTGATAAGTTTAAAAACCTTAAACTTTAGTTTATTAACTCATTATTAAAGAACAGATTAAAAACCACAAAATTTAACAATACTGTTACATTTTAAACTTAAATCTAACTAAAGGAAACTCTACAAAAAAGGCTATACAAAAAGCTGTTTAGAAAATGAAAATATTAAAATAATTTATTAATTATATAAAAGATATTAGAAACTCTTTATCAGGGAAATTAGATTTTATTTCAACCAAGAATGTAAACAAATCAAGATGAATATTATTTTTTCAGTTTGCAATATTACAAGCTAAAATTTATGATTAGTTGTTAAAACATTATTTATGTTGAATAAGAAATTACTGTATTTGCTTTAGAAAACTCCTTAAAGAGATTTTGTTTATTATAAAAGATGAGAAAATATATATTTCTGAAGTTTCCCAATTTGGTGGTATTTCATGTCTAAATCAGTAAAGATTTTCCTTTGCATTACTATTTGACTCTTAGTTTGAAAGCCAGGTATATCATTCCAGATTTCTTCTGCAGCTGCCAGAAAGGTAAATCAATAGTACTTCTGTTATAAAATCTTCTTCCCTTCCTGAAGAATTACCTTAGAGCATTAGGTCATCAGCTGGGAGAGATATCAAGCACAAATATGCCAAGAAAATGAAGTTTCATAGTCATTCAATTGGAAGCAAATCTTTTGTGGGAATCAGGTACTTTTCTTGTTGATTTCCTAATTCTCAGTAATGTTCTCTCATGGTAATGTTTTAGCAGATTGTTACAAGATGGCATTAAAGAGTGATCCAGAATATCATACAGCTAAATTTGGTTACAGCAGCAAAAATGTTTTTGCATTAGAAAAGTTACAACTAATTACTAATAAATAAATTAACTAATCAAGCTAGACTTATCCAGGACTGTTAATACTTCAAATCACTTATTCTAAATTATAATTATATAAGAAACAAAATTTATAAGGTTATCATGGATTATTTCTATGTTGCAAAGCAAGAGTAAACAGTAAACTAAATCTAGGTATTCACAGGAATAAATTTAAAAATTTGGATTGCTTGGAGATGTTATGCAAAGTTAAGTTTATAAAAAATATTTCCATAGCAGTGTTGCTATTTACAGAAGATGAAAAGTAAACTCACAACTGGTAGATGGTCTTAGACTGTTAAGAAAGGAAGGAAAGAAAACTTGGCAAATTAATTCACTAACATCAGCTTCCTAGCTTTACAGAAGTTTGGACTCAAATATAAACTTTAGAACTTTGAAGACATATTCTCAGATAAATAACTAACACTGAAGCCTTTTCCAGTTCCATGCTAGAAATCGTATCTTGAGAAACTAGAAAGGAAGATTTAAAATCTAATTTAATTTACTTATTTCCTGTTTCATAGCATATACAATAAATAAATTATATATTATATAATTTACATTATACATAGCATGTTATTAAAACAAATCATATATATTTGGAATATAAAATTACTGAAATCTTCCCCTCCATGATTTCCTGTCTTCTTTCTTCTATTTTTAATCTTCATTGTTAATTATTTTGAAATATTGATGACTAGGAAGTTTACCAATTTTATATGAAATATAACTTATAAATTACAGTATTAGAAGGTGTAGGGTCAAAAGTATGGCAGGTAGATAGATATGGGAAGTGAATTGATTTAAAACAGGAGACGTTTAACCTAAGGTTCTGACCAAGGTTTGTCATGGTTCAGTGGAGCAAAAATATAGTTGTGACACATGAAGGAAGGTTTTTAGATAAGAATTAATGGCCTCCGTGAAAACAAGTAAATGAATTAGAATAAGAATGTCAAGCAGAAGATTGCTAAGCTACCTTGAACCACCCTTGAAATCTCTTTCATCTCGCTCAAATCACTGAGCTCTGAGGCTCCCTGAACTCATAATTCCACATATTCTGTACTCCGTGTCTACATGTCTGATCCAAGTTACTCCCTCTTTCTTCTTTTTCTTAGTAATATTTGCAAAAGAGATCTTATCAGAGGGTGGTGACGGTGATGGGGCAGTGTCTGTGTTCAGTCCTGGAAGAACTTTTACTAGAAATTCAAGTGGACTGTTTCATGTTTCAGAGAGAACAACTAGAAAAAATTTTGACTATAATAAATGGCATGTGAGCCATTAGATTCTTTTTTTTTTTTCCCAAAAAGAACTAGTCTCCCTTATAAATTGTGTTTCTTATCACTGGTGGTTCAACCAGACATATCGAAGGCAGATTGTAACAGATGGCTGCAAAGTAGGACTCTTTGACTCTGTGCTTTTCACGTACATACCACCAGTCAAGACAAGAATCACTAGCTTTTCTTCATTTATCCCTCTGCCACCAAGAAAATGTGTTTACTGCTTCTCTTCCCCCACATACTACCTTCCAGTCACTGGCTGCTCCTTACCAACACCAAGGGTAACCCTTATTCTGTCTCTTACAAATATAGCTTAGCTTTGCCTGTTTTAAAAAAATTTAAATAGTTTCATTCAATAGCATTATTTTGTAACCAGCTTTTGCTCAGTGATACTTGGGAGATTCATCCTGTTTTGTTTAGTTGTAAATGATTAATTCTAATTGCTGTATATATAGTGCTTCATTGTATGAATATGATACACTTTATTGCACTGTTGATGAGCATTTGGGTAGTTTCCAGTCTGATGCTATTTAAATAATGGTATAACAAGCATTCTATTGCATATCTTATTATTGAATATATGTATGCATTTCTTTTGGAAATATATGTAGGAGTGAGTTGCTGGGCCATGGAGTATAACTACGTGCAGCTTTAGTAGACAGCGTAAAGTAGTTTTCAAAGTGATTTTATTCATTTACATTTCTACAAGCAATGACAAAGAATTCTGGTTGCTCTATATCCTTGTCAACATTTACTGTTGTCAGTATTTGTAATTTTAGTTGTGCTAATGGATGTTTTGTGGTCAGAGTGATGGTTTAAAATCATGATTATATGTTTTCTGTTTTAAAAACGCCCTCCCACGGCTGCTAATGTAACCTAGAATGAAATCTCAACTTCTTATCATAGTTTACAGACCTCTGTATAATCTAGCCACTGCTTACTCCTAATTTCATTTTATATCAGTCTCCCTTGTTCTCTGGATTCCAGATCGCAGACTTTACTTCTTTTGAAAGTTACAAACTTAACTTTGGAATTTTTGCATTAGGTTTTTGTCTCAGCTTTTTACTTATTCAGCCTTTAATTTTAGTGTTATAATTAAAAAAAAAACTAATCACTGGGGAAATATAAGGAGTCAAGATAAACTAAGGTGATATGATTTGAAAAGCTCCCTTTGGTTGAGGTTTTCTCAAAGTTTGAGAACAGTAAGTCCTTTAAAATCACCATTTTGTTTCCCCTTTGGATTTAGAGTTAGGCTTTGATATTAGCAATGATCAATCAGAATATGTTTCTTGGCTAGGAGGAGAAAAAACGTTCTTCAACAGCCTTTTGTAGTCACTAGGATTGAATAAATGTTGACATTGACTCAAGCCCACATTCTGATCTGCAGACATTTCTTTCCCAAACAGAGCTAGGAGGAAGAATACATTTTCTTTTATGGAAGACTACATTATTTGAGTACTGACAGTTTAAATACTGTACACTGTGATTTATTGAGAGATGGAAAGCACATTTATTATTTTTACAAATCCTTTCTCTTTGGCATGGTTTTTATAAACCATTCTTGTCATGCTCTATAAAAGAACTGTTAGCTGTTTCACTTTTACTGTTTCTATTGTCAGATGTTTTAAAATTGTAGTTGACTATATATTTGCTAAAAGGAAAAGATTGACATGATCTCGTAGCTTTCACTTCTTATAACAGTCCTGGTTTTACATAGATTAAAGGCAAGTATTGTTTATTATGCTAGAATTATAATAATGATTGTAAAAGCTTCAATTTGTGTTATTTTATATTATACTGTCAAAGAGCTAGAGATATAGAGTAGCCACTAATATGCATATTAAATGAGTATATTACATAAATTTGGAAAGATCAACTTATTTTTTGTGACAATGTTGATAAATCTTAAATCTTAATGCCATAATATATATGAGATTATATCATAATTCAAATATTTGTAGGCTCTTTTGGTGTCTTTGTCTTGTTAAAAAAAGAGTTGTCAAACTGTTTTATGTTTCTTTAAGAATCCTACACATCTAGTGAGAATAAAATAATAAAAGGATGCCAAACTTATCTCTTCAAAATTTACAGGAAGGAAAATCCTACAAAATTATATACATCAATGAGAAGTTATTTTCAACTCAAACTATTATAAGAATATGAAGAACTATGTTAAGAGAAGAATGGATCACCCCAAACACATTTTGTACTCACTAATTAAACTTTCAAATAACAGATATTATAACAATTTACAAAGAAAAGTTCTTAAAGTTTTGTGGCTAAGGCAGTTAAAATTTCAAAAGAAAACTTATGATTGCTATAGTTGCCAGCCACTTTCAGTAGTTGATGAAAGATTTGTAAGATTTGCTCAAGCTGTGGATGTTTTATAAAATTATCTCTAGCAAATATGCTACTAAAAAGTTGTTTTCTGCTGTCTCCCTCTTTCTCTTCCTCTTTCTTTCTCTCTTACATTCTTTTTTTCTTCTTTCTTTCACTCTTTCTTTCTTCTTTTCTCTCTTTTTCTTTCAAAAAAATAAAATAAAAAGTTGTTTTCTGAATAATATTCTTTGCACAGATAAATTTAGAGACATTTTTATTTATTTATTTTAATTTTATTATTATTCTTTTTTGAGACAGGGTCTTGCTCTGTTGCCTAGGCTGGAGTGCAGTGGCACAATTTTGTCTCACTGAAATCTTTTCCTTCTTGGTTCAAGCCGTCTTCCCACTTCAGCCTCCCAAGTAGTTGGGACTACTGGTGCGTGACACCACACCTGGCTTAGTTTTGTATTTTGTGTATAGATGGGATTTCACCATGTTCCCCGGGTGGTCTTGAACTCCTAGGCTCAAGTGATCTGCCTGCCTTGGCCTCCCAAAGTGTGGAGATTACAGATGTGAGCCACTGTGGCAGCCTAGGGACATTTTTAAGTGGGCCAATTGAATCAGACTCTATAAATGGTGTTTGCTGAAATAATCTAGATATGACGGTGCTGATAAATTATATTCAGACAATCATATAAAAATTTAGAAAAGCAAGGACTAGAATTTTTAATGATCTGAAATAAATATTTTTGATAAAATTTAGTTTTTTTTTTTTTGTACAGAGTCTCACTCCTAGGCTGGATTGCAGTGGTGCAATCTCTGCTCACTGCAACCTCTGCCTCCTGGGATGCAGCAATTCTCTCTGCTAATTTTTGTATTTTTAGTAGAGACAGGGTTTTGTCATGTTTGCCGGGCTGGTCTTGAACTCTTGGCCTCAGGTGATCCACCTGCTTTGGTCTCCCAAAGTGCTGCGATTACAGGCGTGAGCCACCACACCTGGCCTTGTTTATTCTTACTCAGTGATGATGATACTTGGCGTTGGGTAAATATCAATTCTAGCATTCAGCTTTCAGTGAAAATATGTATTCATTGCATCACCAATATTTATTTTTTCGTTAACAATATACATGTACTATGGTCCTAGTGTTTAAGCACCAGGCCTACTATATGAAGTACTTAATATATTATGAAATAAACAGAGAAATAGAAATTGAAAAGGCTGAGATGAAGATGGCATGAAAAATATTTTAAAATGTCATCTTTCTGGTTATCATGGATTCTCAAGTGCATTAGATAATATTTTAAGAAATAAAATTAGGGCAGTGCATTCATCGTAAATGAAAGTTCATGTAAATTCATTTTATAGTCTCCATAATTTCAAAAAATTTAAAGGGCTGATTGGACTCATTGCTTTCAATTCCCAATATGACCATTGAAGAACATTTCCTAATAGGAGGGTTAGCTTCCTTGGTTTCTGATTGCTGGTGCTTGCATCATTATTACACTGTCTTTAATATTTAATTTATTTACAGGAGTATTTTTTAAATACTTGTGCATTTTCTGGGAATAAGTTTAGTTAACAGTATATAGAAGAATTTGTAAACCAATTTAACTGCTTACAAGTAAGCTGAAAAGTCACGATATTCTGGCTGCGTGTGGCTCTTTCTTCCTGTCTCACCACCCCAACAGCCAAACAATCTTTCAGATCTCAGCCTCATTGCCATGTTTTCTTTGGTAGATCTTTGGTGGGAAATTTTAGGTGGTTTAAATAGTTATTTCCAAAGGTTTTCTTGCTCCATGTTTATAGCTACCATCTGAAATGATTTCAATATGGTCACTTCTGATTTTCTTTTATGCCAGAGTGTATGCACATCAATCCCTTCATTTTTATTGTTGATTTTTCTTCCAATAAGCTCTTTGTTTTCCTCTTTAAATTCCTAATGCTGTTATGTTATAATTATCCATCCAAGAGTAGATTATCTTAAGTCAAAACAATGCCATTCTTTTTTTTTTTTTTTTTTTGTGACAGTTTCCCTCTGTCCCAGGTTGGAGTGAAGTGGCATGATTTTGGCTCACTGCAACCTCTGCCTCCCGGGTTCAAGCAATTCTTTTGCCTCAGCCTCCCAAGTAGCTGGGATTACAGGCACCTGTCATCACATCCGGCTAATTTTTGTATTTTTAGTAGAGACAGGGTTTCATCATGTTGGCCAGGCTGGTCTCGAACTCCTGACCTCAGATAATCTGTCTGCCTTAGCCTCCCAAAGTGCTGGGATTACAGGCGTGACCCACCATGCCCTGCCAACAATGCCATTCTTACAGAATATTACCTTAAAAAATTCCTAATAACTAATAATGGCATTTCAAACATTTTCTAAGAATATGTTTTAGCAAAATTTTCTCAGTGCAAAATATATGCATTCTCGGTACATATTCTTAAACGGTGAAAAAGGGTTATGTGATTTTTAAGATAGTTGACTTTTTTCACTACACTGTAACATAAAAGACATTTAAAAAAAGAATTGGCTAATTTACATGAAAAAAGAGGTTTATTTACATATTTCAGAATTTACTAGTTATGGCAGGTGGCATCCACACAGATGAGAAGTTATGTTATCATAGCTCCTAAAATCTTGATTCTATTATCTTACTTCTATTATCAAACGCTCAGAGTATCTTGACAAAAACATTCACTGACAATGTGTTTGAATGATGTAATTAACTCAGGTAGCATGGAAAGCTGCTGTAAATTTAAGAAAGGCTTCATAAAATCCTTTTTTGGTTAAGATTCTGTTTATTTTCTAGAGTGCCTGTGTCAACGGAAAGCTCTGAAGTCAGGGAATGGTTACTGTGAGTGCTACTGTAATTAAATTTGCCATTTGAATCATTGCCCACAAGTGATGTCAGGTAACAGATTACGTTTGTTCATATCTCTAGTTTATACGAGTGTTATGAGACAGGTAGTACTGACAAGGCTTTATAGATTCAATATTTCAACTGTTTCTCTGTTTACACTTTTGAAGTGATGCTTGAAATCCTGAGAAAATATTGATGAGATTGTGCAAATCCTTTTCAAAGAGTTTCCTCCAAATTTTATGGTGAATTACAACTAATGAAATACTGACTTTATTTAGCCAAATTATATTATGAAACCAGATTTTTCTATGAACTGGCAGAAAGAAGAAATTTCCAAGGTAGTTATCCAACATTAGAAGATGAATGCCTTGGGAAGTAATAATGATAATGGCATGAATAAAAATAATGATAATGTGAAATCTTTTTCAAGGCTGTGCATACATTATTACCTTTGTATAACTCTATGAGTTAAATAATATTATATTCATTTTACAGATTATAAAGCTTTGAGAAAAAAGTTAACTAACTCGCCAAAGTTTACACAAGCAGAAACGTTGAAATAGGAACTCAAATCTAGGTCTGCTTAATTTCAGAACCCACACCTTCACCACCTCACTAGATACTTCATTCCTGGAGATGATCAAGCCTAGTCCAGAAGATGACTTGGCAAGGAGAGCTTAGAAAGGCTTCCAACATCAGATGGATGGTGAACCAAGTGAAGTAAAACTTTCAAGCCCTGAGAATCTGTGATTCTATGTTTATATCAGTAAGAAATGTATTTTTATGTACCTTTAGACTTAGAAGGGGAATCGTGACTGGAGTTTCATCAAAGATGGATTTAAAATTAGTTTTAATTTAAAGCACTAAAAAGGAATATGAAATAGTTTAGAAAATTTGGTTTCTAAACAAATGATCTCTTCGAATTGTGGGTTAAATTTAGTCAAATGAAAATGGTGTGACTCCTTTGAGAGATGCCTTCCTTCAGGCTCTCATGTCTCATCTAAATAATAGTCCTTTCTCTACTGATCTACCTGCCTGGAGTTTTGTGCCTTGTAATAAACACTCCACTATAAAGTTGAGTTATCTACTGAAATACAAATCTGATCTCCTAACCCACCTACCTAAAATACTCTGTGATGATTTCCATTGTCAGTTTTTAAACTTGGTGCTCAAGGCTTTGGCTTCAGATGTCTAAAGTCTCCTGATACTTTTCTGCATGCACCCACCATTCCAGACACACAGGGATTCTTTATAGCCCCTAGGTCTGTGATACAGATATACATAAATCTGTCATGCAGATTGCTCTGCAGCTCTGTGTGTGCATTTGTACCTCTGACTGAATGCTTGTCTTCTCATTTCCCATTTTGAAAATACCTACTCATACTTTTAGTTCCAGTTTAAATGAAGCCTCCTGTGAGAAGTCTCTCAAATCCTCCCAGGCAAGTTAATCATTCTTTTCACAATTCCTCCAGTGCCTTTGGTACATGTTTTCATTTTATCACCATGAACTGTAGTCATGTCTCCACATGCTCCCAACTATGAGTTAGTTCCTGAATGGTAAAGACAACATTTTATTTTAAAACATGTTTGCTGGGTGTGGTGGCTCACGCCTTCAATCCCAGCACTTTGGGAGGCTGAGGCAGGTGGATCACCTGAGGTCAGGAGCTTGAGACCCGCCCAGCCAACATGGTGAAACCCTGTCTCTACTAAAAATACAAAAACCACCTGGGTATGGTGGCATTCACCTGTAATCTCAGCTACTCAGGAGGCTGAGGCTAAAGAATCGCTTGAACCGAAGGCGAAGGTTGCAGTGAGCCGAGATTACGGCACTGCACTCCAGCCTGGGTGACAGAGCGAGACTGTATCTCAAGAAAAAAAAATCTTTATATAGCTTTTGCTTTACAAAGAATTGCCTAGTGTAGCTCCTGGTACACAATAGCTGCTCACAATTCCTTGTTGAATGACTAGCTGAATGCTGTGTCAAGGAAGAGCATGTGGAGGAAGAGTTAAGAATTTGGGGAATTGCTTATGCTAACATGCTGTCTTTAGAATCTATTTTTCTCCCTGTTTTTGAGAGCCCTAGAAGATATGTTATAGGTTTGGAAAGGCATTACATGTAAAAAGCTGAAGTGATACTCAGGCCCAATATGACTTTTTGGAGAGATAATGGGAATATTTGAGTTCATTATGCAATAAAAATGAAATGGTAAAAACAAATAGCATTATACTGTAAAATAATTTTTAAAGGTTTCAAATAATTCCGTGTGATGGTTGGCTGGTAGTAATCATAGGAAGTCAAAAGGTGGCCACATTCTGGATCAAGACCACACACTCCTGTGACTTTACCTTTTTATCCAGAGTAATCTCTAGCTTCTCTGGGTATAGAAATAGACACTGAGCTCTTGGCATAAACTCACCCTTCTTGAAAGAGGTCCAGATTGAAGTCAAGTACTGAGTTTAAGAAAACCTAATCCTAAGCCTTCTATCTACCTTTTTTTAGCAGGGGTCAAGAGTGAGTTGCCAACCCTCACTTCTTACTGTCCAGGACACTCGTATGCTTGCCACCACTTCAGTCTAACTCCACCAGGACAAATCTCAGTATGCTGCTTGCCTCTGTTCATACTGGTCACCACAGAAAGTCCCAGATTTCCTCAAATTCTGATATCCTTACCATTCTTTCTATAAGAATGCTTTCTAGGGGACATTGGTCTCTCAAAAGAGGGCATTCCTTCTCTGCAGCCCTCTCAAGTGGTGACTGCTTTTAATGTTACAGCTCTTACATAGCTGGACCTGAAGTTGGGAGTAGGCATTCTCTTTTCTCCTCATTGCTGCTTTCAGATCATTTTTTTTCTTTCCTCTAAAACTCTGAATTCCATGACACCTACCGCTTTTCTCTATTACTGTTATCAACTTACTCATGGGGCAACCCCAAGCCCCCACTTCACTATGATTTCAGCTTCTGGATCACCATCACTCTCTCCAACATTATGCCATTATTGGCAAAAATGATTTCTCCAATAATTGGCCTCTCATTCCTTTGACTGACTCTTCTGCAGTGATCCATCTTCCACCCTGCCACAGCCACCTACAGCTATTGTCAGAAGATACCTCTCCCTTTTACCTTGCTCTGAGCTTACTCTGCATCTCCCAATCACACCTATTATTTTATAATAGATTATGCAGTTTATAGGTTATTATGCCTATTTCTAATCATTTGTTTCCCCCAGATAGAATGTAAGTTCCTAAAGGTCAGGGATTTTTTTTTTTTAATTTGCTGATTGTAGGAAACATTGGCAAGTTATTCTCCAAATCTGTTTCTTTTTTCCCTGGGTACACTGGTAGTCTATATTTCCACGTCCTCTTGCTGTTTGGTATATCCTTGTGATTTGTTTCTGGTTGAAGGAATGTGAACAGAACTTATATACCATTTCAAGGTCTTGCCTTTATGCTCTTTTTCCCTCATTGCCATATGTACACAGAAGGTCCAACAGAGGACTCTGATGCTCTCTCCAGGATAGCGGAACCACAAGATGAAAACAATTCTGGGCCCCTGAATCAGCTCCTGATAGATGCCCACCAAACACATCCATCGATCTTTTACCTGGCACAGAGCTATAGAATCCTATTGTTAAGGCATGAAAACTATTGGATTGTCTGTTATAACAGTGAGGCCATCCTGAATAATACAATAATGTGTCTCATGCACCTAGAACTGTGACTGGAGTGTAGTAATTGTTCATTAACATATTATTCCTATTTTCCTTTAGTATAATGGAATTAAAGGTCTTAAAATCACCAGTACTTTCTTAACCAGTATTCCAGAGTGTAGTAGACTAAGGCTAGTAGTAGACTAAGGCTAACAAAGAGTCTGGCTTGGCTGGAATTGCCCTGAATTCTGATGATCTTTGCCAGAAAAGTATGATAGTTGCCCAGAGCATGATTTGTCTGGAGAATGGGGTTTTATTCCAGCTGTAATAACCAAATAGAAAAGCTAGCGAAGTGCCCTATGAATTAATCTATTCCAGACTAAGTTTGAAACTAATTATTTATTTCATGGTATTTAACACCTTTGTTTAGAGTTCAGGGAATTTTTGCTGGACTGGAAAAGACAAATTCAACTAGTTTCATATCATTCTCACATTTACTTTCTTCACTTATAGGAAGAATTCTCTCGCAGGCTAAACAGAGGTAGAACCTGGATTCTAATGCTGATCTTGATTATCTTGGATATCTGGGGTCAGAAATTTGCTAACTACTTTTCTAGGAATCTCCAAGGCAAAATGTTTCTCTTTTTCTTCAGTGATGGCTACAAAAATCTAATAACTTCGAATGACAATGAATGTGCAAATAAAAATGTCTTAGAGAAAAGCTAAGTAAGACATAAAGATAGTAACTAAATTGAGAATAATCAGGATTTCTGCTTGATTTCATTTATATATCAATTTACCTTAACCAAACGTTACTATTTACAAAATGGAATTAAATAATACAGATAGTACAAACTATTTAATAACTCTGCCTATAAGTAATATAAACACACATACAAATATGTCAAAAACACTATCTCGTTGAAAGAACCCTAATAACTTGGTGAAGGAATGAAAAGAATATGTACTTAGAATAATAATGTTGCTTCTGTTTTCTGTATTACATGTTTATTTAAATTGGAAGAGAGTTCCTCACTTTTGCCTTTACTTATAGTAAATGATTTGTAACAAAATATAATCTAGATAGAAAAGAAAAAGGCGTTTGTTTTCTATTTAAATATACAATTTGTTCAAATCTAGAGACATTTTCCAGATATCTGCAAATCATATTTTGATTTCCTAATTCACTCTTTCCTTCTCCAATGTGTTATACAATCTATGCACAATACAATATTACATTGCTGATTATATTACCATTAACTCCTGATTTATGTGTAACTCATGACTTTAAATTTCCTGTGTTCTTTTAGAATTGTTGGTTTTGTGCCTTTTTGTGTAATTAATACTTGTAATTTGAAAAAGACAAAATCTAAATTAGTAGAACATAATTCTCATTTGCAAGTTAAAGTAGAAGACTTTATCTTCTATGAAAACATCCAATAGAAATTGATTGTGCTTATTATTTTTTCAAGATTTTTGGCTATTCAAATATATATCAAATATTTTTTCCATAAAAATGATTTCTTTAAGGAAAACTGCCATTGATGATTAAAGGATTCAAAATTTCTATAATCCAAAGTGAATTATATTTGAGAACTTCAAGGTAGTTTATAAATATTAGTTTATTTTATGATGTATACATACTAACATACATTTGCCTTCACTGCATACTCTCCGCTTTATAAGTTGGGCTTAAAACCTTAAACACATCTCTGCTTCTGTTACTCTTACAAATTGTGATTATCGAAAATACTTAATTGGTTATCCACATGGAACATTCTTTAGGACTGGTCTGCACACATTTAGAGGACATGTAGTGGTCAGTTTTTCCATTGTGGAATTGCTGTTTGACCTCAGAATGACCTATCTGAGAGAATGCAGAACCATGAGTGGAATTTTGTTCCAAGTGGGGAAAATATGCTAGTGGGGAAAATGAACTAGGGAATTACCAAAGGGACCTATCCTACCCCAGATAAAGGTTTAGGCAATGGGAGAAAAAACCTCATCCACAAAGAAATGTAGAAGTCCATAATTTTGGGAAGTGCTCTAGCCCCTTTATTTAAAAAAGAAAAAATTCTTAAAAATCTGTGGAAAAGCAGCATCTGCCTTCTTGGTCTGTGTGTGTTTTTGAATAAACTCCCAAATGTTTCTTTGACCTCGGCACAGTTTATTGAGAGCAGTTGTCAGGCACAGATTGGGATCCACATTACCCTAATCTGCCTTCCAAATTCCTTCTTGCATTTTGCTTGGTCGTATCCTGTGCGTTTCGACTTGGCATTTCAGCATTTGTCACTGATGCTATTTTAAAAAGCAAGCTTGCTGTTGTTTTGGCTCAGGTACTTTAAAAACAAAAGTCGAAAGTCAAGGAACTATTTAGGAGGTCTTGGGGAAAAAAGGCAAAACCAGCTGTTTCCTGTTAGTAACAATTGAATCTGGAACATAGGTTTCTTTAGGTGCTGGTCTACTGTCTACAATTTCCCCTCTGGTGTCTGAGCAAATACTATATTCACTGACTTAAGATGAGGATAAAAGCAAATGTTTTTGCATGTTTCAGTTCCTTGGGAAAAAGCATAAACTTGGGAAAGGAGATGTTTATTTTAAACTTGTGATAGGAATTAAGTGGTACCGAATTCCAGTCCCAGAAAAAATTGTGATTTTATTTTAGGGTAAGCAATTCCCATATCTACATTTCTTTTTCAGACCCTACTTCTCTGTTTCTCGATATTGTTGCAATAAAAATTGCTGTTTAACTTTTTTCTTCAAAACTTACTTATCCTAGGTACTAACCTCTTAGAGAACTGGGAAATAATTACTTTAGCAATTTATTCACATGATGGCATGAAGAGTAATAATTGATAACTATATTAGTATTTATTCTAGTCATAGAAATTTCTGGCTCTTTCACAGGCGATTTCTGAGAGATTTTTGGTCAGAGTGGGCCTTCTAGTAACTGCCAAATTACATTACAAAGGCATCGGCCTAGTCTGCCTGAGTGTAAATAAATGTAGATCTATTTTTTTAAAGGATATTTGCCTATGTACACTTTCTATGTAATATGAAAAATATGTCAACTGTCTGCATAGTGTATGTGTTTTAGTCAGTATTTACTGGGTACTATTGGTTAACCTGGCCTAATTAATAAAAACAGCTTACATGAAATAAATTCTGATGCTGTTGATTAGTTAGTTCTTGCCTGGAGTGTTTTCATCAAGAAAATATCTTATGCTCATCATCAAAGGCAGGAAGGCATAAGATGGAGGGTTAAATCACATCAACTTTGGTTGGTTTCCTAAGACTTCCCTTTGGTTTTCTTTTTGTGGGCGTAGATTTATTTTAGGAGATTACAGTTCTGCTAGATACATATGGACAGCAAAAGAGTGCTAGATCAGAAAGGGTAGGCTGGTGGTTTAGAACAGGAACCCTACAATGAGATGGAAGCTCAGCACCCAAGATACACAAATGCCTCTTTTTGTATTTTGCAAATGCAGTTATTAACTAGGGCTGTTAATGAAGGCTTTTTTTGTTAAATCCTATTTTTAGATGTATTTACCCCTATTCACTAATATACTTTCAATTTGATTATTAAAAAATTACAAAGTGAGTTCATCTGCTGAAGGAGCACTAACTTCAGTTAGCTGTGAGTGTCTCTCTTAATCATTTTTGATTTTGATTTTATGGAATCATTTTATGATTCCATAAAAAATAATGTGAAAGTAACCATTTTGATGAAATATCAACTTGGAGGTAAAAACAGGAGATGATTAAGCTTTTTAATAACTTCTATTGTCTTTTCAGTGGTAGTTCTTTCAAGTTAACTGTATCTCCTGCTCTGTAGTAGTAAGCTTCCTTAAGATTATGTCAGTTCAATTCTATCACATCCTGTCATTTAGAGTGAATAAAAAGTTTCATTTTGGTGGTGAATCCTTTCTTGTTCGCCACACTTCTTCCTCTGGTATTGGTTTGGCAAGAAAGAAGAGGGAAAGATCTGCCCTTTGAGGAACAAACAACAGGGCAATGACACACAGCAAGTTGGCTGGAATCTCTTTGGTTGATTGTAACTCTTGTTCTTAGATGAGAACAACTACTCATGGGTGGTGGTGAAACTGCTGTTCTTTTGTGGGTGATCGCTGCTTCCTTATCCATGTGGATATCAAATGCTATCAGCCTTGCCTAGTTGTTGGTTCCTCACAGGGCCTTATAGTGGCTTCTTGATGCACAGCCCTCTGATAGAGGATATCCATCTTAGTCTCAACTTCATCTTTACCTTCTTGCCTCCCACAGCAGATGGACCACCAAGAATGCCTTGCTCCTGGGGTACATCCATCCAATGAGTGGTCTCTTTATCAGCAAAATGGCTTTCACCTTGCTACCTTCTCCTTTGTCTAGCTGTGTATCAGACACCCCAGATATATCCTAGCAACAGCACATGGTGGGAATGCAGGTTGGATTCTTGGCATTCATGCTTCTGATCCGCCCCTTTTCTCCTGCTTCTTCTTGGTATTGCAACTGCCTCGGTATTTTGCTTATCAGGAGCTCAGCCACTTTCGGGCAAGAGATGATTACCAATACTTGCTTCAGTAACAAGGGGAGACACTTTGAATACTCCTTTTGGTTGAAAGACCAGAGTTAGAGAACTGATTCAAATAACTTTCCTCAGCCACAGAGGGGTTGAAGGGAGCGATGGATTGTTCTTCACGAACTCCATAGACTCAAAAAGGTCACTCCATCTTGCTTCTCTATAGAGCAAAAGTCCTCAAAAAATTCTGTATGATGAAAGCCACTAGACAAGTTTGGCCTCTGTCACTTACTAATTACATTGTGTAATTATACTAACAACTGGCAGGAACAGATCTGGAGTAAGTAGAACCGACTGCTGGTAAGAACATAAATTACCATGTAGGAACAGCAGTATAAATTCCTGGAAAAAAGATCACAGATTTGACCTTCACTGTGCTGTGGAAGTCAGTCAGTATGTTTTACAGAGGAACAGACAGTTTTAATATGACACGTCTGTTCATAAGGTGAGTTAGAGAGCTTTCACTTTAAACTTTAAGCTCTGAGCCATAAAGCAACAATCCAAGGTTGAATGACTTGACCGGAACACCTGACTAGCTATTTAGTAACAATTAAGACATGAAATCAGGCTTTCTCATCTCATGTGTTTTCCACTATAGTATTTGTATCCATCACGGTTATTTAAAAAAAATAGAAACCACTCTCCATATTTCAAATGAAAGGAATTTATTAAAGAGAATTGGTTACACTGGAAATGTAAGAGAAAAGACATTGAACAGGGAAGAGGGCAACAACTCAGAGGACAGCAAGTGCAGGGAGCTGCTACTATTCCTAGCGCTTGAGTGTGCCACTGGAGCCCATGGGGTGGGGGTTAGGACCAGGGAAGGGGCTGCTTGGCAGAACCACAGGGGATGGGATTATCTAGTGGGAACAGAGCCATGAAAAAGGTGTAGCCGTTATCAGAGAAGCCAGCCACAGCAGAGAGACAAAGTATAGTATCTGATTTCTTCCTTCATCCTGTCTGTTATTCTTACACTTGTGTCTGTCTTTCATTTTTGTATTTTCCTAGTGAGTACATGGCTATGAACTAAGAAAACACATGGCGTATCTAATAACTAAGCTCTAAAGGGACATATTTAAAGGGTAAAAGGAAGTACACTTCCAGTAAGATTGGCATTTAATTATTATAAAATAATAAATAATTACACAAATAGTAAATGATACTTGACTACTGTACTATTTATTCCTTTTCATCCTCATCACAACTTTTACAGTAATTTTACCTGTTTCTTTCCACCACATGAGAAGGAGATAAGTAAACAAAGAGAGGAACCAGAAAGATGAGATGGGAAAAAGGGGAAGGCAGTGGAAGCATCAGAGAAGCCAGTGTGGACAGAAGAACAGACAAATCAAGGCAGAAAAGCAAGGCCAGTAACTATAACGATAGTTTTGAAATGATACTATGCATACTACATTTTAATGGGCATTCTCCTCGTTCAAATGAGAGGACGGGGGAAGGCTTGGGAAAGTGAGTGGAAAATAGTATTTCAAACAAATTCTCCCTCCACTACATCACTTTGCTTTAGGCTGATCTTAATTTCTTGTCACCCGAGCAGGTGCCACGTGTTTAGCTCTCTGAGCTGGTGGTATGTCACAAATCGCATGTTTTTAATGAATATTTTACACAACTTTTTCCTTGTGACTTAATCTCATCTAGACTCAAAGACCTAAGTTTGGACAGCAAAAGGAAGCAAAAATAGCAAAAGAAAGCATCCTGTAGAAAAGATACTAAAACTTGACCATAAACAGAGGAGGGAAACCAGACATCTGTATTGTACTTCAGTGATTTTTGTTTACTGCTATCTGTCAGGGCTAGTCCTGCTACTGCTTTGAGCAAGTTGCCCTGCTTTAATTTCAGCAGTATCTGTTTATCACCCAGCCCTGGTGGCCAGTTACACTCAGGTCATTAATTGCTTCGTCACCTCTTAGCCTCATTTGGGAAAGTTTATATGTTCATAGTCCTGTAACTTAAACCAGGTCACTGATTTTTAAGAAGGTTAGGATTCTTTTTATTTTCTGCCTCTCATTACTGAGATGTTTATTGAAAAATACAGAGACCACCACTTAAGTAATTTTTCACCAAAGACATTCAATATCATGATAGAATTCAGGATGTGGAGGGAGACTGGCAGGTGGGGAAGGAGAGACAGAGAGGAAGAGTTGGCAGGACCTGTGTGTATCATCTTCTCAGTTTAGAAGCCCATATGGTGCTTCATAATGCTCTGCTCAATTGCCATATAGTTTTAGTCTATATCCTATTAAAAATAAACCCTATTAAGAAGAGCATTTCAGTTAAATTATAAATCTCATATTATAATTCACAAGAATTTTTCAGGAGTATCTGGAATGTATATAGACTGACCTTGAAAGATAAATTGAGACATCTATTTTTTAATGAAAAAATTTCTAAAAGAACTGTTGTTAATATTTAATTTGTCAAGGACATAAAGATTACATGTCTTTGATTAAAATAAGGTTAAAATTCAATTTTAATGTTCAAAAGAAAATAAACCAAAATATAAAAAACAAAATCCACCAAAACACTGATACCCATAATTGAGGCATCCCCTTTTCCTTTTATAGCTTGATGTACAAAGGTGTGAGTCCTAATTTTAAACCCTGGGATAAACTACCCAAACAAATCACAGTTCCTTCCCTTAAGAATCTTGTAATCTGGTTTACCTAGTGAAATATAGCTGCAATAGCAAGTTGTAGAAGCTTATAACAATGGTTAGTGATATATTAGGGTTTTGTCTTACAATGAGTAGAAGCCGGCTGCTTAGAATTAATCATACAAATCTGTATATTTTCTTTCATTTCCTGGGCATTTTTTGAGAAAACATTAATAAATGTACTTAAAAGAAAATGGACTTTATTTTTCACAATCATTTATATTTCAATATCTGAGCTACGCACACTATCAATATTTCATATATAGTGCAGTTACAAAGCATGACTTGAGTGGTCTGTATAAGAAGGTCACCCTCTCCTCCGATGGCTACCTTTCCAGTGCCCACTGCTTCCTGGATTTGTAACTTGAGGGAAATAGAGCAGCTGCTTTGAGCTGACTCACTCAGAGCACACTCTTAAAAACACAGTCTCCTAAAAAAGCCAAAGGAAAAATGAGATATGGAAGCAATGTACATCAATGATAATTCTTATAATTATCTGATTTCCTTTATCATTGCATTGTGAGTTCTGTCTTTTGGACATGAAGACATATGCTTATTTTCATTAACATGATTTCCCCTTAAGAGATAAAGATATAATTTTGGCAGAGAAATCAAAACAAATGTGAACATTGAGAAACATCCAAGTTATTATCTTGACAATTGGCTTCTATACACCAGTTGGATATCTTCAAGAATGAAAAATTTATCATTCATTGACGTAAACCTGTAGTGTAGAAATTCTAATAATATGACATGGAAACAAGAGATTTCTATTCCCTAAATGGGTATTGCTATTTTATTGCCTAATAAAATAATAGAACATGCTATGAAGGATAAAATGAGATTTGTAAACAATTTAAAAACTAAAAATACAAATGAAATAATTCAAGACATTCAACACTTGGAATATATCAGATACTATGTGTAATTTAATATATTCATTAAACTTACAAAAATGTTCAACTCATACAGAATGTTAGAAATTCTCGTATATCTTCAGTGATGTTTTTACCCAAATTTATTTGGAAAATCTACTTGTTAGCAATTTGGAAAATCTGGGCCCTTTCTGTAATGTTAAAAAATAATTTGGCCGTAAGGCACATACATAGAGATAGCTGTCAAATAAAAGATAAAATCCATCTCTTTGTGAAATTGAGGATAGCTTAAACAACTCACAGAATACATAACATATTTTGAAATATTTAAGATTAGATTTTTAACTTAAAGTATATATTTTCTCAGAAATCATAGGTATAGATATTATAAAATAATAACTAATTTGAAAAGACAATGCCTGATTTTAAAATAATCCAGTAAGGCTGAGCACATTGGCTCACACCTGTAATCCCAGCACTTTGGAAGACCGAGGCAGGTGGATCACGAGGTCAGAAGTTCGAGACCAGTCTGGCCAACATAATGAAATCCTATCTCTACTAAAATACAAAAAATTAACGGGGTGTGGTGGTGTGTGCCTGTAATCCCAGCTACTAGGGAGGCTGAGGCAGGAGAATCATGTAAACTCGGGAGGCGGAGATTGCAGTGAGCTGAGAGCGTGCCATTGCACTCCAGCCCAGGTGACAGTGCGAGACTCTCAGAAAAAAAAAAATCCAATAAAAGCAATGTATTTTATAATCACACAAAATTATTAAACTAGGTTAATTATTTTCAGCAAATGTTTTTAAATTCCTAACATTAAATTCCCAGGT
Organism: Cacajao melanocephalus; assembly: GCA_963573385.1. Classification (NCBI taxonomy): domain Eukaryota; kingdom Metazoa; phylum Chordata; class Mammalia; order Primates; family Pitheciidae; genus Cacajao; species Cacajao melanocephalus. Next base: position 60,419 of record CAUYLG010020989.1, on the reverse strand, counting down.
TGATCTTAATTTTCATGCTTTGGATTTGGAATTGACAAGTTTATTAGTTGGAAAAGAAATGTTAATATTTGAGTCTGGCCTTAAACCAGTTTTTCCTGCCCTAGTCACACATAAAGCTTCATTTACAATAGTTAATTTAAGCTTAATATTTCCTTTTCTAACATGTAAAGATAATTAAGTCACAAGCAGATTTGCCTATAAACATTCATGGCTAACAACACATTTTCAAATTTTCTACGTTCAGAGCATTAACACACCATTATCAGTTAAATTAATTTAAATATGAACAAATGGAGACCTAATGGTCAGTTTATAATGGGTTTTAAAATAGTTACATGTGTAATAGGCTTTTATAAACCTTATTAAAGATTGAGCCTCACAAGAAAACTCTAAGGTTGGCATGACAGCTTTTCTTATAGCCCATTCAATAGCATACTGATACATTGCATTTATTGCATGTTTCCTCCCACCAAGACCCATGGTCACCATGTTACATATATTATCTCTCTGAAACCTCATGATAACCTAGTGATGGAAGTTCTGTGATTAGTGCTTTATGTCAGAAGAATCTAGAAATATTAAGCAGTTTCTCCTACTTATTAACTGTGTTAATAAGTTGTAAGACTGGGAATAGATCTAAGCTTATCTGAACTTTTTTGGCTTTTTATTTACAGATGAAGAAACTGAAATATAGAGAGCTTAAGTATTTGGATCATTAGCAAGGAGTAGGGCCAGAACCTGAACCCAGTTCCTGTGACTCCAAATCCAGCGCTGATTTTACTCCATCACCATGCTGTGCCAAATTATTTTAAGGGGTTTCATAAATATTACTTTTTCATTTAAATCATATGAAGTTAGTAATGAGTTTCAGTATGTTTAGATTAGATATTTTTGTATATGTTTTGAACTCTATCCTCTTACATATAAATATATCTTGTTTCTTTGATTTCTGATTTTGTAGCCAATCTGCCTTCCTTCCTTCCTTCCTCGCATACTCCCTTCCTTCCAAGATAATTGCTGCAATTATATCAGAGGTTTTAGCTAATGGTAATGGGGAAGGCAGTTGGGTTTTCCTGCATAGAATAAGCATAAATATATAATTAGGTAATTAATATTTAGTATTTTATGGACCCTTTCAGTTGGGGGAGGTTGTATGCATGCATATTAACATACGGTACTAAAAGTACATAGTCATGTATTTGTGTCAATGTGAATTAAGAGCAACATAAATGAATATATATTATGTTCATTATATTTATTAAAACTACATAAGTGAATGGAACATTTTATACCAGTTTTTAACAAACGGTGTACATGTGAATAAAGGTAAAACTGTATGTCAAGATCATATATGATTTTGAATGTAAAAAATATGGCTTTACTTAAATCAAAAAGTAACCAACTTAAAAATTTTTCAATGTAGAGAATTTGGTTAACTCAGACACTATTTGTTTTAAGAAGTAGTTATTATACATAAGTGTGACCAATTTAATAATTTGGCAAGGGCTTAAAGTGAGAGAGATTAGTCCCTTGGAAAATAACTTCCCTTTTCTATATACCTTCTTCATGCACCATGTTTCATGCATCATGTTTCCTTCTTCATGCACCAAAGCGCTCTTGACCTCTTCTGACTTCCTGCTTCTTCTTTTTTTCTTTTGAGATAGGGTGTCTCTCTGTCACCCAGGCTGGAGTGAGGTGGCACAATCTCGGCTCACTGCAACCTCTGCCTCCCAGGTTCAAGCGATTCTCCTGCCTCAGGCTCCCGAGTAGCTGGGATTACAGGCACCCACCACCATGCTCGGCTAATTTTTGTATTTTTAGTAGAGATGGAATTTCACCATGTTGACCAGGCTGGTTTCGAACTCCTGACCTTGGCCGAAGTTCGAAACCAGCCTGGTCAACTTGGTGAAATGATCCACCTGCCTCGGCCTCCCAAAGTGCTGGAATTATAGGCATGAGCCACCGCACCTGGCCACTTCCTGCTTCTTTCAATAAATGATTTGATGTTAGTAATTTATGCCTTTGTGGAACTTTAGGTCAATGTCTTATTTCTCCAAGAATTATTTGCATTTTGGTATTTCTAAGTAACGCTACAATAAAAAGGTTTCTCCTCAATATAATTTTAGTCATTATCAAGTGAGTGGGAGACATATTTGAAGGGAAAGAAATGACTTCTTGAGCATAGCTGAATGAACTTTACTCCATATCTGCATAAAACTGACAGTGAAACCAACAAATCATTTGATAGATGTTTTTACGAGTGTTTATTAAAAATGCATTTCATTGTTATTCAATGTCCATTGCACTGAAACTACAGTTAGGCTATTCATACTAAACTATCAGATGAGCTTGGCACTAAATAATCTATAACATGTACAGCAGTGAAATAACACAACCTCTTTTTTCCTGGCAAAATTAAGACTTTTAGTATGGGATGTGATATATATAACAAAATAAAATTATAGCTTTTTCTACCTAACAAACCATGAACCAAATATTCCCATAGATAGCTTTAAATTAGGATAGAAACTATTTGTTTTTATTCAATTGCTTTGAAAGCTAGTGGAGTTATGCTCACAAATGTTCCTTTTTGTGCTGATATTCAGAACTTTGGTTTATAAACCCTGGGCTATGTCTGAAAGCTCACTGTTCTGGGGACTCAAAATAAAACTAATAATGCAAAGCCACCACATGGCCTAGCAGCTAGTGGGAGGAAGGAGAAAATCTTGAAAGCTTCCAAGGATTTGTGATGGCTCAAGAGCTTCTTTTGCTTATAATCTTTTATTATATATATATTTTACAGAATTTAAGTTTGATTCAGATAACTTGGAAATTTACTATGAATAAAATAGACCATGTTTGTGAAACCCTATCTCTATGAAACCTATCTGACTCTAAGTCAGGAAAGAATTTTGTATGTTGAAGGAATGGAACAAAGGCCAGTGTGGCTGGACTAAATCAATGGGAAACAGAGTGCGGGGGAAAAAGTCATACAGAAGGGTGCTTTTGACACACAAATCAGAGCTCAAAACCTTCATGATATTGCAAATGAGATCCTTTGAAGTTAGTGTGGATGTGCTGGCAGTTTCTAACACTATAGATTGATTTTGACATAATCTTAGGTATGGATCTGACGTAGCAAAGGGTAGCAACATGAATGTTGGGTCAGGCCATAACTTATTACTACTGTAGGCTCAACTTATATAATGTTGATGTTTGATTTTACTGAATGAATACTTTTTACCACTTAAAATCAGAGTGAGTTTTACAAAATCTGACACCACATGTATTTGATTCACCTAGTTTTAACAAATGTCATGGAATACAGTAGAGAAGTACTAGACCTAAAATATTTCCAAAGAATATTTAGATTTAAAAATCTCTATGAATATTTATTGAAGTTTATCTCTTGTTTAGAATCTATTCATAAGATAAATATTTAAATAATTTTATAATTAAAAGTGAAATGTGTATAGTTAAACAAAGGAGGACATTTTTCTTATACTGCATGAGCCAAATAAGAATACAGAGTCCAGCAAAAAAAAGTAAAAACATTGGAGAAAAAAATAAGATCTAAAATTCTCTAAATTAATGGTGCATGCCAGTATCTTTTTGTACCTTGTATTTCTTCATTCTCATAGTATCTACAGAAGATATTGTTATTCATGCATTTATCTAGCAAATATGGTGGAGCACTTACTTTATTTCAAACACTGTTCTACATTTCTGTGTATGTATCAGCAAGCAAGAGAGACACAATCTCTCTCACTATGGAGTTTACATTTAAGAAGGAGCAACACACCATAAACAAGTAAAAACAGGGAAATGTGATTGGAAGTGTCACCTGATGTGGCCTGATGTTTTAGGTTGGATAAACAGACCAAGGGATGTTTGGTGCAGCATCCATTTGAGGATACGAGGAGGCAGGTGCTGGTGGAGGGAACAGTAACCTCAAAGACCTAAGTCTGGAAAGAATTTTGTATGTTGAAGGAATAGAAGAACGGCCAGTATGGCTGGACCAAATTAGTGGGAAAGAGAGCACAGGGGAAGAAGTAATAGAGAAGGGTGGTTTTGACACATAAATCAGAGCTCGAGACTTTCAAGAGCTTCAGTCTTGAAGAGCTTCAATCTATTGTTCAAAATCCTTCAAGAGCTTCCCATTTCACCTAGAACAAAATCCCAGGACTTTTCAGAGGCCTCCAAGGCTCTGTATGCTATGACTTTTCCCATCCACTCACCCACTTTTCTTCTGTTTACTTCCTACCAGCAACATACCTTCTTGCTAATTGTCTAATATGCCAAGTATCTCCAGCCTCAGGATGTTTTTAGTTGCTGCTCCCTCTGCTTGAAATTCTCTTTCCATGGGTATACGCAGGCCTTAATTCTTCTTGTTCATTTTCTTTTTTTAATTATATTTTAAGTTCTGGGTTACACGTGCAGAATGTGCAGGTTTGTTACATACATATACATGGGCCATGGTGGTTTGCTGCACCCATCAACCTGTCATCTACATTAGGTATTCCTCCTCATGCTATCCCTCTCCTGGTCCCCTATTCTGCAACAGGCTCCAGTGTGTGATGTTCCCCTCCCTGTGTCCATATGTTCTCATTGTTGAATTGCCACTCCTGATTTTCAGTTCCTGTGTTAGTTTGCTGAGAATGATGTTTTCCACCTCATCCATGTCCTTGCAAAGGGTATGAACTCATTCTTTTTTATGACTGCATAGTATTTCATGATGTATATGTACCATATTTTCTTTCTCTGCTCAAATTTTAAAAACTTAGAGAAGGCTGCCCTCAGTATCAATGTAAAATCTAACATCTTATCCCTCAGTATTCCTTTACCCTGCTTCTTCCAGTTGGTATGACTGTGTAAGCCATTACACCAAAGGTTACTTGCTTAAAATAGCAATAATTATTATTTCTCACAGTTTCTGTGAGGTCAGGAATTTGAAAATGGTTCAGCTAAGTGGTTCTGGCTCCCAGTGTTTTACGATGTTGCATTCATGCAGTGGCTGTGGCTGAGATCATCTCTTAGCCTTCACTTACCTGTTCGGCACCTGGTCTAGGAAGACTAAAAAAGCTGGGATTAGAACACCTGGGTCTCCTTAGTCATCTTTCTCTATAAGGACTCTCCAGTATGGTGGCTTCAGAATAATCAGAATTCTTACATGGTGGCTCAGGGCTCCAAAGGCAAATGTCCTGAGGGAGAGAGTTAGCCACGTACAAGCCGTACCATTTATAATATAGTCTTGGAAAGTCAGTGAGTGTTACTTTTGCTGCATTCTCTTAGTTGAGGCAGTTACAAAGGTTAAGCCAGCTTCAAGAAAGGAGGGGAAAGTGACAATGTAAGAAGAACATGTGTAATGGTATATATAAATATATTCTCCATGATTGGAAAATATAATCTTCCACATTCCTTTTTCTTTCTCCAGTGCAGACTTTGCTCTACTTATTGTCTGTTTCTACCATTAGAATGTAAGCCCTATAAAAGCGAGACTTTTACAGCCTTCTTTACTGCTCATCAATCAGGTTTTGCTTACATAGATCATATGGTAGGCACTCAACACTTTCTGCTGCTGAATGAATACATATTTCCTGAATTAATGATCTATGAAGCAATAGAAGTATTATGAAAACTAGTGTTTTAGAGGTGGAAGAAAGTTTTATAAATTTCCATAAATTGTTCCAGAAACACAACAAGAGGATAGAATATACTAAAATTTTCCTAAACATGAATTGGTTTTTATGACATGTGCCTCAGTAGAAAAAAGAAAATACATCCTTCCTGTATAACATTTGGAAAAACTGTAGCTTTTAAACAGCATCATACTTCCTGAGTTCTCAGTTGATGCAAATCACGAAAGTTGAGAAATGTGAGTTTAGATTGTAATTTGCTCATATGCACAGATTATAACATTGTAAATAGTGTGTTAGTCACAGCCATACAAATACCTTAATGTAGCTCATGCTATGTCAGTGAAGATGAGCTGTGTGGTACAGTGACCCTACTCACCATTTTGGACTGTTCACTTTACCATTTTTAGTGTGCCTAAATTTCTGCTTCTTTTAAGGCAGACTGTTTATAACCAGAAGGGAAAAAGTATTCCTTGAATCTTTAGTGAAACAATGGTAATTTTCTAAAGCCAAGGAATGTTCATTTAAAACCTGTTTTCCATAATGCGCAGTGTAGTGTTTTGTGACACAAACATGGGGATATGCATTAAGGTTGCCCTCTTAATAATAAACCTCAAGCACATGACAATCAGAGGAACAGAGAAATGGGTAATTTTTCATTCCAACTGAGAACAATCTAACTATTCACAGTTTAGTAGAATGGTTGAGAAATTAATTATTTACCACCATCAAATATACATAGATTTAAAAAGACTTTGCAAAAGAGAAGGCAAAAGATCATTTTTCACAGCTGACAGAAGGATTACCTAACTAAAACTCCAAGATAATTAACTAAAAATCAAATTCAATAAGTTAATTGGATAGAAAATAACATAAAAATACCACTAGCTTTCTTATAAAGAGCAATGATTAGTAGACATAATGGAAAAATAAGACAGCATAATAGCAATAAAATATAAAATACATAGGACTGATGACAAGATATAAAGGAATAAGTAAAAGGCAAACAAAGTATTTAAGAGTACAGGCTTTGGAATTAGGCATGTCCAGGTTTAAATCCTGACTCTGTCTTGTACTAGACAGGGAAGGGGCTTAATCTCTTTGAGTTCACTATTCCTCATCTATAAAATGAAAGTAATATTAATGTGAGATTAACAGATAATGTATGCCTGGACAAAGCACTTTAAAATAATATCTATTAAATGTAATTTAAAATGCATCAAAACGTTATTACTAAAACTGTAGGACTTACATAAGAATAGACTGATAGGGCAGTAAAATAGTACAGGTGCTTCAGGGACAAATACAGTACTTATATATAAGAAAATACTGTTTGATAAAGGCCACAATTCAAACCAATGAAGGCAGCAGGAAAATTTTAGTAAATGGTTCTGGACCATCATTTAAATCTTTGAAAAAAAATAGATGTGTGTTTTTTATTTAAACACAGGTAAATTTCATGTAAAATAGAGCATTAAGTAAACAACATAAAGCTGCATGTAAATTAGAATACAATTTGGGTCAATAAGTATTGGCTATTGACTTTAGGAAAAACCTATAAGGCAAAAGAGCAATAGCAGAAACAGAGAAGAATTGGACAGATTTGACTACACAAAATGTTAAATGTAACATCAAACATTTAATAAAAATGGAATTACAAAATATAGGGAAAAAAGGTAATTGCATCATACGTGATAAGCCACAAATTAATATAAGTAATTAATATAAAATAATGTTTACAAATCAATAATAGAAAATTGTGAACCCTAGGAAAGAAAAAAAGACCAAAAACTGCAGCAGGTATTTTTTTTTAAAGCAATACAAAAATTAAAAAAAATACGTTAATTCTCATTAGTAATAAATTTAAATTAAAGACTTTTTGGTTTATCTAACTGGTAAGTAATTTGAAAGAAAAAATTTAATATTCATTGTTGGTTAGTGTCCTCTGAAACTTGAATGTTCAGACATTGCAGATTAGGAAATAAATTGGAGTAAAAGTTAAGGATCTTTTGCTAGATTTATAACCCTTGACACAATATATTCTCTATGAAAATTTGTTTTTAAGAAATAGAGATGCAGAAAAGCACTGAGATGCAAAACTATTCATTAGAGAATTCTTTATAATAAAAGAAAATTGGAAAAAAACAGGAGTTGGCTAAATCATAGTACAACGAAATGATGGTATACTATGCCACCATTAGATATACAATTTTGAAGAAAAGTTAAGGGAATGGGAAAATGTGCATAATATAATTTTAAAGATAAAGAAGTATATACTTTTATATACCTCTATATCATAATCTAATTTGTAGCTGTTATTTCCTCTCAGGGGCTGTGAGTAACTTTCATTTTTTACTTTGCATTTTTTTGGTATTGTTTCAAATTCTCTACAGTAATATGTATTTTATAGTGAGAAAAAATATAAAATGTTATTATTGATATCATATTAAATGAGTAAAACCATAAAATACACATGCAGGTCTCAATTATGTAAATAAAGATATCTAGAAAAGTGCACAAAAAGAAAGACTTTTACCTCTTCAGTTATTTTCATTTTTATTTCACCTGGTGATCCAATCGATATCCGTGGAGCTCAAATTTTGGTACCTTGATCTATCGACATTAAACTTTACATGGTCTCTAAGTGGCCCTCTCCTCCTATTTTTTTTTTAAGTTGAATTATTGTTTTTTGATATTCCATTGATAATGATTCTAATGTATTAAACTTCTGTATCTATTTATAATGATTCTAATCTATTATACGTAAACTTCTGTATCTATTGATAATGATTATAATCTATTATACTTAAACTTCTACATCTTGATTTTTGAACTTTAAGTCTCTATAACTTGATTTTTCATCTTTAGACAGTATACTTAATTTTCACAATATGAGCTGAGAATGTCAGTGATCATAAACTTCCCTTCACTTCTCATCCTCACTTTTCTCCCATTATTTGGCAGCTATTCCATCACTTTTATTAGAATTCAGGTGATTATCAAACAGGAATTGATAATATTTTGATTATGTAAAAGTTATTGGTATATCAATAGAACATGCTGCATATTTGAAATCCATTGAAAACTATATAATTCTTTCTTTTGCTTTTTTTTTTTTTTTCCACTCTGTCACCCAGGCTGGAGTGCAGTGGTACGATCTCATCTCATTGCAATCTCCACCTCCTTGGACTCAAGTGATCCTCCTACCTCAGCCTGCCAAATAGCTGGATTACAGGCAGGCGCCACCACGCCCAGCTAATTTTTGTATTTTAGTAGAGATGAGGATTCGCTGTGTTGGCCAGATTGGTTTCGAACCCTTGACCTCAAATGATCCACCCACTTTGGCCTCCCAAAGTGCTGGGATTACAGGCCTGAGCTGTGTCTGGCCTCTTCTTTGCCTTTGAACAACTTTACTGAGGTATAATTTATATACTATAAAATTCACTGAAAATTCACTGATTTTAAGTATATAATTCAAAGGTTTTCAGTAAATATACCAGGTGGTACAATTATCTTCACAATTCAGTTTTAGAACATTTTCACAGTTTCATCACCCCGGTAAGATTCTTATGTCCATTTACAGTTAATCCCCTTTCCTATCCCCAGCCCCTGGAAACCACTAATCTACTTCATGACTCTATAGATTTGCCTTTTGTGCATTTCATATAATTGGAATCATATAATAGGTGATGTCTTGTGTCTGGCTTTTTATAATTTTTGAAAAGTTTTTAATTAAAAAAGTTTAAACATTCTTAAATTGACACAATAATTGTACATATTTATGGGATCCATAGTGATGTTATGATAGACAGAGTGTGGACTCTACCTCAGGGTAATTAGCATATTCATTATATTAAATATTGATCATTTCTTTGTATTGGGTATATTCAGTATCCTTCTTTTAGCTTTTTGAAACTATGCAATACATTAATGTTGATTATAGTCATCCTACAGTGTTACAGAACACTAGAACTTATTTCTTCTAAATATACTTTTGTATCCTTAAAATTTTTTTTTTTTTTTTTACCAAAATAGTGTTAAGATTTGTACATGTTGTGGTATGCATCAGTATTTAATACCTTTTTACCATTGAGTAGTATTCCATTTTTGGACCCATCATATTTTGTTATTCAACCAATTGATGGGCATTTGGGTCATTTCCATTTTTTTTGGCTGTTATGAATAATTCTTCTATGAATATTTGTGTGTAGATATTTGTGTAGATATATGTTTTTATGTCTCTTAGGTAGAGACGTAAGAAATTTAATTCTGTGTTTTTGAAACCAGTCTACTCAAAGGAAAATGTCTCAGTCAACAAGAGTATCTGGAGTTTATTTTTCTTATGTGATGTCAATTACTTTAAATTATTTCATATTTTAATTTGGTTAATAATATATTCATGGCTTTTTGTTCAGAAATTTTTTTCTAAAACAAATTTTAAATTAAATATTTCATAAACACCAAAGATAGTATCTGTGCACCTGCATATTCACACCCTGCTTAAGAAACACTTTCAAAAACAGTTGAAATGCCTGACATATTTCACCTCAATAGCATTCCCCTCTCTCTTCAGATGTTACCATTATTTAGAGTTTGATGGTTATCATTTTTAAAATTTCTTCTTACTACATACGTATCTTCTAATTAGTAAATAAATAAATGCCATTATACTGTTCAAATTTCTACTGGACTTGGATTTTATGCAAAATTATTTTCATGTGCTTCCTCATGGATGTAGTTTTTTTTTTTTTTTTTTTTTTTTTTTTTACTGCAGGTTACACATTTTCACTGTCATGTAATGCCCAGTTTTTGTGACTTCACCAGCATTTAGTCATTTATCAGTTAATGGAAAGTTATGTAGGTATTCTCTCTCTCTCTCTTTTCTCTTTCTTTTCTTTGGCAAACAATACTATAAGTACAAGTCCTCACCTAATATCATTGACACGTTCTTGGAAAGTGTGATTTTAATTGAAAGGAAATATAATGAAACCAGTTTTAGCTTAGGTGAATTGATATAAAAAGGAGTTTAGTTCCTGTGGCATACTTCTGGTCATAAAAACATCACTAAGCTTCTCAGTAAAGACCCCAAACACTTCCACTATGCAACACTGAAATACAGTATGAGCTATACATACATTTGAGAAACATTAATAAAAACAAATAAGATAATGACTTACCTCAGTTTTGGTGAATCAGTGAGTGACAGGGTCTTGTGGTGGTGGGTTTAATCAAGGAATGTGTTTGCAAAGCAAAAATTGTAAGGAGCACTTCCTATCACCACAAAATTAAAACACAAACAATAACAAATAGGGTGGGCTTACTGAGCACTTTCATACTTTGTCATTTATTGTCATGCATTTGTATGATTATCATCTACTTTACACATTTTTATTTGATAATAATTTACATTCATCCACTTATTTGTTTTTCAGAGCTTATTCTACTTCAGGGTCCCAAATTGCAGGAGCCTATCATGGTAGCTAACGGGTAAGGTGGGAACAAGGCCTGGATAGGATGCCCTTCCATCACAGGGTACACTCACTCACGCACTCCATCACACAGGGACAATTGAGACACGCCGATTTACCTAACATGTACATCTTTGTCGGGGGAAAATTGGAGTAGCTGGATAAAATCCATGTAGACATGGGAAGAATGTGCAAACTGCACACAGACAGTGGACCTAACTGGGAATCAATTTTTTTTTTCATCAACGTTCTAATGAAAGGAAGTTAAACAAAATGACATTATTTGAAGATCTGCTGTATTATTGTGTCTCATTTCTACATGTAGGAAAATGTTTTAGAGTATGCACATTTTCAATGTTTCTAGATATTGTTAAATTGCTTTCTAAAATGATTTTGCCACTACGAACAGGGAATAAGGCTTCTAGGCCCCCACATCCTTACAGTGTCTGCTATTGCCAGACAAATTTTTCACCAAAATTATTGTGTATATAAGGGTATATCTAGGTATGGTTAGTCACCTTAAAATTTCACTGAATACTAGTAATCTATTGTCCGTTTCTGTTTCTGCCTCAGTGATTTTTTTTTTCTTTTTGAGATGGAGTCTTGCACTGTCACCTAGACTGGAGTGCAGTGGTGCAATCTTGGCTCACTGCAACCTCTGCCTCCCAGGTTCAAGTGATTCTCCTTGCCTCATCCTTCCAAGTAGCTGGGGTTACAGGCTACTTGGAAGCCACCATGCCTGGGGAATTTTTATTTATTTATTTATTTATTTATTTATTTTTAGTAAAGACGGGGTTTTACTATGTTGGCCAGGGTGGTCTTGAACTCCTGACCTCGTGATCTGCCTGCCTCGGCCTCCCAAAGTGCTGGGATTACAGGCATGAACCACTGCACCTGGCCAGTGACTTTCTTGTTTATAATTTTATCCATTTTTCTACTAATTTGTCTGTATTTATTTTATGGGTTTCTAGGAATTATTTACAGAATTTAGGTATGAAAACTCTGTGGGTTATGTTATATGCATTGCACTTAATTTTCTTAATCCATTTTTGGAGAATTTTAGTCTTCCTCTGAAGCAAATGACAGACATACTGACTCTCTATAATAGTAAAGCTAATGTTTCCCTCTGGAACAAAGATCTGGGATGCCTACTGCCAATTATAAAAGGTTCAGGTTCCCAAGCTCAAGATTTCTCTCCTGAAACACAAGTAGCTGGGTGTGCAGGTATTACCTGGCTATTTTGTGTCACTTTGTAGGGATTGGGGCTCAGAGAAATTCCACAAAAATGCTGATAGTCTGGTTACTGCTTTTGATGTGAGTAATAGATGTTGTTCTTTGTCTCTGACTCAGGAGTGTTTTCTACTAGTATTCAGAAAAATGTTGCAGGCTAACTTGATAGCTTGTAAGAATTGTGAAACCTCGGAACTATCACAGTTAACCTTGTAAGAATTATGAAACCTCAGAACCATCACAGTTCATACTATCTTATTGTATTTATTCATAAAATAAGGTATACTAATTTTATTTATTAATGTTTTGATATTTATTTCATTGATAATCTCTACTGTTTTTCTGTTTTCTATTTTATTTGATTTCTGCTCTGATATTTTTTTCCTTATTTTTATTTATTTTGTTTTAAATTTGCTTATCTGCTCCAAATTTCTTAATATGAATCCTAAGGTCATTGATATAATATCTTTATTTCTAATATGGATATACAGTGCTATCAAATTTCCTTGTACGTACTGCTTTAGTACAATCTCACAGATTTTGATATGTTATATTTTCATCTTTGCTAAGTTCAAAATAATTTTTAATTTCTTCCTCGATTTCTTTTTGAATCTGTAGGTTATTTCAAAGTGTATTAATTTGTTTCCAAGTATTTGGGAATTTTCCAAAGTTTTTTCTCTCAATGACTTCTAATTTAATTTCACTGGGGTCACAGAATATACTTTATATGATCTGTATCCTTTGAATTCAAAAGAATTTATTGACACTTGTTATATGGCCCAGAATATAGTGTCTTTTGGCAAATATCCATTGTGCACTTTAAAAGAAGGTGTGTATTGCTGTTGCTGGGCAGAGGGAATAAAAGTCAATTAGTTTAAGTCTATTAATAGCATTGTTCAGGTCTTTTATACCTTTACTGTTTTTCCTTTTATTTGCCCTATTAGTTATAAAGTAATGAATAGCAAATATTTGATTATATGACTATAATTGTGATTTTGTTTACCTCTCCTTATAGAAGAAAGAAAATACATGAACAATACATGAAAATCTTGTAGAATACATGAAATCTCTTTTATGTATTATTTTTGCTTTATGTGTTTTGAAACTTTATTTTTATGTGCATAAACGTTTGGGATTTTTATATCTTCTTAATGAATTTAAACTCTTTATCATTAGGATATGCCTTTCTTTTAATAATTTTTGCTTTAAAATCTACATTTTCTGATATTCCTATAATGACTCCAATGTTCATTTGGTTAGAATTGTTATGGTATATATTTTCACTACCTTTTACTTTTAATTCATTTGAGTTTTTACATTTGAAGTGCTTTTCTTATATGCCAGCATTAAAATCATTTATATTTAATGTAATTATTGACATGTTAGGATTTTTTTTTCTCATTTTTCTTCTTTTAGGTGGTGACATGTTAGGATTTAGGTCCTTATTTTTGTTTTCTTTTATTTTCTTCTGTTTTTTGTTTCTGTTTTCTTTTTCTTGTCTCCCATGAGTTACTTGAGCACTTTTTTTTTGTAGAATTTTATTTTGATTTATGTATATCTATATATTTAAGTGTATTTGTTTAAATAGCTATATTTAGCAGTTGCTTTAGATATCATATTATCTGTGCATAGCTTATCACTATCTACTGATATGTCATTATTTTATCAGTTTGAGAAAAGTATAGAACTCTCACCTTATTTATGTCCCTTTACTTTCTTCCACTTACAATAATTTTATATATTCCACTGTATACACTTAGAACCATATCAGATGATATTATTTTTGCTTCAACTCTCAAACAGAATTTCTAAAACTCAGGAGATGAAGAAAGGCTATGATATTTACCTGTATTTTTGCTTGCTTTGCTTTTTCTTTCTTTCCTGATGTTCCAAGTTTCATTTATTATTTTCTGTTTGGAGAATTTCCTTTAGCTATTCTTTTAAGGAAGGTATTTTGGTGACAAATTGTGTCAACTTTTCTTTATCTGTGATTATTTTAGTTTCACCTCCATTTCTGAAGGATATTTTCACTGAATATAGATTTCAAGTTTGACAGATTTTTTCTTGTTGTACTTGAAAAAAGTTGTGAAACGTCTTTCTGTCCTCTACGGTTTCTGATGAAAAATCCATTGATTTTTCTCTACAGGTAAATGGTTTTTTTTTTTCCTCTAGAGGTAAGATATTTTCTCTCACTGCTTTCAAGATTTTTCACTTGACTTTAGTTTTCAGAATCTTGACTACTATATATCTTGGTGTGGATTTCTTTGGGTTTACCGTGTTTGGAATCCGCTCATTCTGAGTCTCTAGGTCTATGTCTCTTGCTAAATTTGGAAAGCTGTTATTCATTATTTCTTTAAGACCGCCCCCCCCCCATTCTGTGCTCTCTTTATTCTTTTCATCTGGGGTCCCATTACCTTTACTGTGGTTTGAAATTTCTCTCAAAGGTGTTTATCTGGGGCAACTATACAGTTTACTCTGGTTTTTTTTTTCCTCATCTCTTAAAGATACTGTCCTTTGTTGCCTGATGGCTAATGGCTTGAAAACAATGTATTTTGTCTGCTTTCTGGCTGATTTAGATGGTCTTAATTACTCAATCTTGTTTGGAAGTAGAAGCCTGGATTTCTTTTTAGTAAGAGTTTACAATGTGTTTTGCTTCCCAAATTTGAATTTTCTTGTTTTCCACCAATTCTGGAATAGTCTTAATTGCTTCCTCTTCATATTTTTCTGCTTCTGTATTCGATCTATTTTACACTTCTGAAAATACAAAGAGATTGTATTAGTTTGTTTTCATGCTGCTGATAAAGATATACCCAATTACTGGATAATTTATCAAGAAAAAGAGGTTTAATGGATTCACAGTTCTACACGGCTAGGGAGGCCTCACAATCATGGTGGGAATCAAGCTACATCTTATATGATGGTAGACAAGAGAGAATGAGAGCCGAATGAAAGGCTTATAAAACAATCAGATCTCTTGAGACTTATTCACTACCATGAGAACAGTATGAGGAAAAGAGCTCCCATGATTCAATCATCTCCCACTGGTCAGTCCCACAAGGAATTATGAGTTACAATTCAAAATGAGATTTGGGTGGAGACACAGCCAAATCATATCATTCTGCCCCTGGCCTCTCCCAAACCTCATGTCCTCACTTTTCAAAATCAATCATGCCTTCTCAACAGTCCCCCAAAGTCTCAACTCATTTCAGCATTAACTCAAAAGTCCACAGTCCAAAGACTTATCTGAAACAAGGTAAGTCCCTTCTGCCTATGAGCCTGTAAAATCAAAGTTAAGTTAGTTACTTTGTAGATGGGATAGGGGTATGGGCATTGGATAAACATAGCTGTTCCAAATGGGAGAAATTGGCCAAACAAAGGAGCTACAGGCCCCATGCAAGTTCAAAATCCAGTGGAACAGTAAAATCTTAAAGCTCCAAAATGATCTCCTTTGACTCCATGTCTCACATACAGCTCTGATGTAAGAGATGGGTTCTCATGGTCTTTGGAAGCTCTGCCCTTGTGGCTTTGCAGGGTACAGCCTCCCTTCTGGCTGCTTTCATGTGCTGATATTCAGTGTCTGTGGCTTTCCCAGGTGAATGGTGCAAACAGTTTGCAGATCTACCATTTTGGGGTCTGGAGGGTGGTGGCCTTCTTCTCACAACACCACTAGGTGGTGTCCAAGTGGGGACTCTGTGTGGAGGCTTCAACCCTACATTTCCCTTCCACATTGCCCTAGCAGAGTTTCTCCATGAGGGCCCCACCCCTGCAGCAAACATCTGCCTGGACATCCAGGTGTTTCCATACATCCTCTGAAATCCTGGCAAAGGTTCCTAATCCTCAATTCTTGACTTCTGTGGACTTGCAGGCTCAACACTGGTTGGAAGCTGCCAAAGCTTGGGACTTGCACCCTCTGAAGCCATGGCCCAAGCTGTACCTTGGCCCCTTTAGCCATGGCTAGAATGGCTGGGATGCCGGGCACCAAGTCCCCAGGCTGCACACAGCAAGGGGGCCCTGGGACTGGCTCACAAAACCACTTTTCCTCCTAGATCTCCAGGCTTGTGATGGGAGGGGTGCCACTGTCTTTGACATGCTGTGGAGGCATTTTCCCCATTGTCTTGGTGATTATCATTTGGCTCCTCATTACTTATGCAAATTTCTGTAGCCAGCTTGAGTTTCCCCTCAGAAAATGGGCTTTTCCTTTCTATTGCAGCCTCAGGCTGCAAATTTTCCCAACTTTTATGCTCTGTTTTCCTTTTAAATGCTTTTAACAGCACTCAAATCACCTCTTGAATGCTTTGCTGCTTAGACATTTCTTCCACCAAATACCCCACACATTTTGCAGGGGCCTCGACTCCTGGGTTCAAGTGATCCTCTCACCTCAGTCCTCCAAATAGCGAGGACAACAGGCATACTCTACCATGCCTGGATAATTTGTGTGTGTATGTGTGTGTGTGTGTGTATGTATGTATATATATATATATATATGTGTGTGTGTGTATTTGTGTGTGTGTGTATGTATGTATGTGTGTGTGTGTGTATATATATATATGTATACATATATTTTTTTTGTAGAGTGGGGGTTTTACCATGTTGCCCAGGCTGGTTGTGAACTCCTGACCTCAGGTGATCTGCCTGCCTTGGCCTCCTAACATGCTGGGTTTACAGGCATGACCCACTGCTCCTGGCCTCTTCAGATTTTTCTTATTAGCTAACTCTCTTTCTGCTCTTACTTTGTACATTGAATATATAATTTCAAGGGTTCTTTTTTGATTTAAAAAAATTACTTTTACTTCCTTTCTCAATCTGAATGGTCCTTTAAAAAAATAGAATGTCTTTCATTGATTGTGTTTTGAGTCTCTCTTTTTTTCTATTTATTTAGAGTTTGAACACTATATTAAATTATTAGGTAATTATAATACCTAAGGTCCTTAAAGGTGTGGTTCTATTATTTTTTTGTCTAGTACTCTCACTAGTGATAACTTGATTAACTATATGTTTTATGATTTTGAATTGTAAGCTCGTATTTGACTAGAATTATCTGTAAGAATTTTAAGAGGTGCGTTTGAAGATTCATCCCTCCAAAGAAATTTGCTTTTCTTATTCTAGGTAACCTTGGATACCACTAACTCAGTATCACTTTAAGTTTTGCTGTTTCTCCGACAAAGCTGGTGGTGTTAAGTTTAATCAAATTCACAGATGGCACATCCATTGTTAAAATCTATCAAAGAATGCTTTTATTTTGTTTTTCCTGTCCTAGCGACTAAGCTGAAAGAGAAAATTTTTTCAGATACCTGTTGGCCACACTTATGCTTTCTTGTCTACATGGAAGCCTTTTATGGTTTCTATCTTTCTGGGAAAACCTTAGTTTCAAGTCTTCATACTGTACAGACTCAAACCCTTATTTATTGTTTCCTATATTCTGATCAAAATACAAGGCTGTAGATTACTATGTTTGATAAATATCCTTACAATTCTATTTTTTTGTCCCTGTTAATTTTGAACTTCATTTTATTTAGGTTCAGCTGTGTATTCAAAATACTATTTATTAGAATTTTTCCAATATTTTAAAATTATTTTTGATCTGGAAGTTTTAAGAGTACTTTAGTCTGCCATATTGTTCAGAAATTTATATATTTTCTAAATTATTTTTTGTCAATGAGAAAATAATGTACTTTTATTATCAATAAAACAGTTTTTCTAGTTTTTAAATATTCTAGATGAATTTAATCCCACTTTTTCTTGAAGCTATCTTTTTTGATCACTATGATTTCTTGTTCTCATTTGAACTAATTTTTGCCTAGCCCTTCTTCACAGATGTCAATTTGGGATTTTGTTTATGAATTTCTATTACTAGGTTAGGTATATATTTATTTTACTCATGAATTACTTTTTTCTTTCTTTCAGGTATATTTACTCATCTAATTATTTTTAAAGAGTATTTGAATGGTATGCTTTCTGAATTTGGTGTTTCTGAATGTGTCATCATTAATTTTTGAAATTGAGTGATAGCTTACTGGCTAAAGAATTAAAATTACTTTCTTTACCATTAATTACTGGGTGCCAATGTATTAGTCATTCTTGCATTGCTATAAAGAAATACCTGAGACTGAGTAATATACAAAGTAAAGAGATTTAATTGGCTCATGGTTCTGCAGGCTGTAAAGGAAGCATGGCTACTTCTGGGGAGACCTCAGGAAACTTTGAATCTTGGTGGAAGGTGAAGGAGAAGCAGGCACATCTTACATGGCTGGAGCAGGATGATGGTGCTAAACCATTAGAAATCACCCCCATGATCCAATTACCTCCCACCAGGCCCAACCTCCAGAACTAGGGCTTACATTTTAACATAAGATTTGGGTGGGGACACAGATCCAAACTATATCAGCCAGTATAACCATAATATGAAAACCAATAAACCTAGTGACACAAATATTTAGAATGATTTTGCTTATAAATAAGGATGTAGTTTCTAAACATAAGGAACACCAGCAATGCATAAAAACAACTACAAATGATTTGGGAAATAATTGTCACTAAAATATATTGAATAATTATACTATAATCAAAAGGAGAAAAATCATGTAATATTATAAATAATAATAAGAACAAATAATTATTAAGCAATTATGATGTGCCAGATACTGTTTTAATTTCTTTACCTGTATTAACTCATTTAATACATGAACACTACGAGGAGATGTTATTATTATGCTCATTTCATACATGCAGAAACAAACAAAAAATTGCAACTTGTAAAAAAAATCACATAATTCTTTCAGTGAAAGAATAAAGATTCAAACCCAGGTAGTCTAGATTTAGAGCATATGTTATATTACATCTTGGCATTAATAGATACTAAATTCATTTTATGTATTTTTATTACCATTTCTAATAAAATATTAGGGAAACAGGAATGAAGGAATTACTTATTCCATTAGAGATAATTTACCTGACTGTAGAGTTAAAGCAAAATAAAAGGAAACTATGAGAGATGAGGAACATATAAATTGGATCAATTTTTACTGTATTTTCATGACTATTTTCTCAATTTTCCATTGCAGAAATTATATTGAATGTTTTGTTTTGGCAAATATATTTTAATTTCTAAGAATCTTTTCTTGTCTTATTTTTATTTTTCATGTCATAATTTTTTGGTGTAGTTTAAATTTATGAATGCAATATCTCAATTTTTTTCAATATATTGATTTTAAAATGTTACACTATTCTCTAAGTTATATTCTTTTTTTAAAGTGATTTATTTTCATTTTATTAATACATCTTGCAGACATTAGTTATAAACTAGCAAAAAAAATGATTTGAATTTGCTCTATTAACAGAGGTAACTTTTTGATACTTCCTAAGGATGAAGATTATCTTGGTCAAGGATTTAAATAACTGTTTTATCTATTTTTTTATTCAAAATTTTATTTTATGAAACATTTAATGAAATGATTAAGGATTTTTTTTTGTAGTAAGTGACTGAATTAGTATACCTTGAGGTCTTAAATATCAATGTGTGATAGAAGTTACATAGTGAAAGCAAAGGGCAAATGGATTGTAGTGGTGAAACAAGACTCTTCAACACATACTTAAATAGAATAGTTCTCATTCCTTATTTACCTTGCAGTGTTATTGGTAAGCTGGCCAATGTGAGGACTTGACATTTCATGTCATATTTAGAAAATCATCTATATTGCCTCAAGGATTTCGGTATCTTGATTCATAAAATAATAATGATAGAGTGCTTGCTTTCTATGGAAATTTTTGGTTGCAATATTTCTTTGAAAGCAGAATATAGATGTTTGTTGACTATTTCATTAAAGAAATATCAGGTAAGAGTTTATTAAATGAATATAGCTAGGATTACAAATGAAGGCACAGTGAGAATAAACTTGGTACTTTCAGAGCAAAGATTAACTTACTTCTGATAAATGCTTATAGGAATGAAGTTTTAATTTTTACAAAGCTGTCTGCTAGCTAAAGACATTACATTCAGATTGAATTCTGGAAATATCTTGACTGAGAAAGGAAAACGAAAGCTTCTCTTGATTTAACCTCTTCTAATTTGTAAATCAGAAGGCATTTTCTATAACATTTTGCAAAGGTGCTTTTTACATACACACTATGACTGACTACTAGATATCATCAGTGTCATTTGGATAGACATACTAATTTTATACTGGAAGACTTCTTGTTAATAATAGTTCCCATTTTTAAGGATTGGCTTTAAATCTAGAGAATGCCTCTGTTTCTCAGTTTTTTCAACTGCTGAACAGGAGTATTGCCTATTTCACAGGCTTCTTGTAAGAATTAAAAAAGGTAATATGTAGTAGGTACTGAGAATATTGTCTGAACATCAGAAACATTCAACAAATATTGGATGTTATTACCTATCTTTGAATATCACTGCCTTAAAACTCATAGTAACAGGCTAGTTTTCTTGCAAAGAGAAATAAAACTACATCTGGGTTTTCAAACAAACAAGAAGAAATATTGCTTATAAGTATATTTTCCATAGCAGCTTGCAGATAGCAAGAGCTGTTATGGTGCTCATACTTAAGGTCTGTGCTTGTTTCAAAGAAAGCTCGCCATGTGTTGGGAGCTTGGCAGACGACTCAGTTCTGATTCCTTTTATGTCCACTCTCTCTCATTTTTTTCTTCAAAAATGCACAAGCAGCAAAGCATCAATTTCTCTCTTTTCCCTCTCTCCCTCTCTCCTCTCTCTCATAAACACACACACACACACACACCCCCACACACACCTACACACCTACACACCTATTCCCTTTTCCTTCAACACACACACACACACACACACACACACACACACGCATTTACAGTATTTTCATTTTATTTATTTTTTAATCCCCAAAGGATTCATGGAGCAGGCTGTGTGCAGCTGCCGTATTTTCCACTGGTTAAATTGGCTGTTACCTACTGTGTGGAGTTGCTAGGAGAAGGTGAATAAGCATGATTACAGCATCAGTTGATGTATATATTCTTGCAATAGCAACCTGTGGAGCTGTGTTCTTTCTTCTGTATGGATCTATACGTTATTTTCTCTGTTATCATTAATATTTTTTGCATTTATTGTTAGCTCATGATGTATTTTTAAGTGTTAGTTTCAGATCAATTTAGAGACAAAAACGTTGGCATTTAAACAGGCACTTTTTTTTTCTCAGGGTGGTGCTGCTGATACTGGCTCCTACCATCTGTTTCCTTATTACATCCTGCTCTCATTCTGTTGGTAGAGAGGAATTCGGCTTCTTCTGGAGCGCGAAAGTCATTCACGTTTCTCTTGTGTATAATAGAGCTCGTAAACTGTAGGAATTCTGATGTGCTTCAGTGCACAGAACAGTAACAGATGAGCTGCTTTTGGGGAGAGGTTGAGTACTCAGTCGGTCAGTAGTACAGTAGCAGGCTCACATGTATGGATTGTTCTTGTGAGGTCAGAGCATCTGTTTATACTGCTGTCTGCTTGAGGGGGGTGGTGAGGTGGTGAGCAATGATATATGCCTGTCAAAGTCAATAGCAAATCTGGCGGAGTCTTCCCTCAGCTTTGCACATCAGCACTGTTTTTATAGATAAGAGAGGCTACTGTATAAGTGTGTAAGATTTGTAGTGGACTGAGGAATGCTTGTTCTAGATGCTGAAACTGACTGTAACTATATTGTCTTAGGAGCATCATCATGGGGTCTAGTGTTACAGAAATTGAAGAATTGGAAAACACCACTTTTAAGTATCTTATAGGAGAACAGACTGAAAAAATGTGGCAGCGCCTGAAAGGAATGTGAGTATGCTCTTTGCTTTTTATTTCCCCCTGAAGGTCTTGACTATTAACATGACTAATCATTGGTGCTATCCACCTTTGTGGACTAGTTTCCTTTAGAAAGATTTTCTCTTGAAAAATAAAATATGTTTATCTCAGCTAGGAACTTGTTGAAGGATGAATGGTTTTTTGTACTTGTACATTTTATTAAAGTAAGGTAACTTCTGGAGAAGTCATGTTACTGTCATTCTACATGGTTTCTTTTATGAATTCTGTGTGCTGTTTAGAGATATGGTTCAGATATGCAGAAAGGTAACTAAGAAAGCTGTTTGCTGGGATACTGCCCCGAATAAAATTTCCTTCAGGTAAGCAGAGAGAGAAATAAGGCTGATACTTCTTTCTCTGTGATTAGATTTTGAAAAACAATGAAAGGATTAATATGGTAATAAATAATTATACTTCATTTTGATTATTCTTTTTGCTTAAATATTTCTATAAGAAAAAATGTTTACATGGAAAAAATATTAACAGCATATCGAACTTATTGGAGAGTTTTGGTTTTAAATTATTCAGTTCACGGTTCACTTCTCTTGAGAGTATAGAATAGCCCATAGTGCCTAATAGCCCTTAGTAAAATGGGTTAAGAGTTATGCATTTATGTCAAGCATGGGATGTAATTGCCTAAGTCAAACTTTAATTGCAATGATATTCACCTTGATATTTACACCCTTACATTTTTTCAGCTGTGTATGCTACTAGTTCCTATTTAGTGTTTCAGCAGCACATTGTATATATGCTTTATCTTAATTGTCATAATTTAAAAATCAGATTTAACATTTGGGTGAAAATTTGAAATATGAATATGAAGTTTACAGGCCATTGGCTATATTTGCAGATTGCAAATTAAAATATTAATATATTTGCTTTTCTATAATAACAGCTGAAAGAATCCTACACTATGCAAAATAGGTATTTTCTAAGATTTATATCTCTAATGCTCTGTTTACACACTATTTTATAAAATTCAGTATCTGAGTAAATTTGATGTCCCTGTTTTGATTTTTTTTTTAAAGAAAATTACATCAAACTTTGTTTAGAAGTAAAAATTCCTTCTACTTTCCTCCATTTGAGTGTATTTAATGATGTTTATGTATTTAAATAGTGTTCTCTGTATATTTTCTTACTTCTTGAAGTAACATGTGGCTTTACTGCGTACTAGTATAAAAGCACAATAATGCAAAGAACATTTAGCAGAGAATAACTTTTAAAAAGGAAGCCATCTTTACATTATTTGGATGAACTAGAGAAATCTGTTTCCAAGATCTATTGAAGATTTAGAAATTACGGCTTTTGGTGAGGTTGTTCTCCAGGGGAACAAGTAATCCTATCAAAGCAAATAACAGCTCTCAATATTAATTAGCATAAATGCAAATTAAACATTAGCAGTCATCAGATGATTTATGTTTTAACCTAATGAGTGGATGAACATCTGTACCAGGAAAATTATGTCTCTCCTTACAACCTATTTTAGATTTTCTTCTTTTTAGAAGGATGTTTTGCTTATTTTGTTTTGTTTGTATTTGCTCTAGTTTCTTGTAGCTACTTGAATGTATGAAGATGTATGGTGGTGGATTTATACATATGTCTTTAAGAAATTTGAAAAGGGCTTTTTTGTTTATTTAATACTTTAGGGCAAAGTTATTGACTCACTGTATCAGTTGATCTCAAAGATCAATCTGTCATTTTATTTCAGAAAAGGGTGATAGAATCATTCAACAGTAGATCTTCATGAATTGATAAAAGGATATGCTAAAATATGTTCATGCAAAATTAATTTTGAGTTGTGTTTACATTGAGCCACTAAATAACCATTAACCAAGTTTCTTTCTTTCTTTCTTTTAAAAATCTTTATCTAACTGACTAAAATGACTACTTTTGCATTGAGTAAAGAAGAAATTGCGTTTTGGTACTATCACTTTAACTTGTACTTTGACTTAACACATTTTCAGTGTTCCAGGCTTAGAACTGTCAAAGCAAGAAACTCTAAATCCAAAATCTGCATGACTAATGACAACCAAATTGTTTAATTATGGTCTTTTGAATAGTTTGCATTCAAAGCAGTGATATGAGAGACTCCCTATTCCATTGCTGAAATTGTGCCTATTTAAAATGCAATATTGATTCAAACAGAATTTCAGCTTATCAAAATTGCTAGTCCTAGAATTCTACACTTAAGTTTTGGCAATTAAAATCATGCTACTCATTAAAACTATCAAACAATTGTGCAATAGTTTTCTTATTTTTGCTAAAATAGACTCAAGACTTTTAGATATTTGTTTAGAAAGTGATTTTTTAAATCTTTTACTCTATTAACTTTACAAATACACTGACTTATTTTGGCATAATATTCTGTTTATAATTGATGGTAGGTAGATTTTAAGGATAAATAAAAATAGAGACAAAGGTGAAAGTAAAATCATGTTTATTCAATTATGCCTTAAATTAGAAATCATGAACCATTACAGGTAGACATATAGAGAAAATCTCTTATAGGCATTGCTATATATAACATAACATTTTAGAGAGTCTTTTGGGTCCATAAAATAATTTTTAAATTTTGGAACACATGTGGAAACACTGGTAACTAAATTAAAATAGCAATGCTTCTCTACCATTGTTTTCTTTTATTGAGCTCCTTCTAACTTATCTCATATAGTATTTGACACACCATATAAAGTTATGTGCCAAGAAATCTCTTTTTCTTTGTGACAACAAAAGTGAAACAGTTTCTTACTCCCATTCTGATGTAGACATCTATGCATTAGTCTATTAATTTTCTTCATATTTATAATCTTTTTATTTCGCTTTTTTCATTTTCAACCACAAATTTGTGACTCAGTATAGCAATTTAAATTCTATACTATAACTCATCATCTATGATGGTAGAAATATGAGCAAATAACTATGGCATCAGGTCTTTCATAAATTAGATTGAAAAAGAATTATATACTTGACCATAAACCATCAATTGTTTAGGGCTGGAAAACACTTCCTATTATGCCATCTCAACACCAAATGAAATTTCTGATTCAGAAGTTTCTTATGAATCTGGGACCTAGACATCTTTCTACACAATATGAAAACATATCGATAGTCTTTCAAAGGTTGTTAATTTCATTGATTCCCATGTGGAAAGTTGAAGATTTTATAGTAATTTCACTTACGCATTGTGTTGTTTTCCATTTAAAAGATAAATGCCTTTTTGTGTCATGTACTGTTGCTTTTTTTTTCTTTAAACATACTAAGGGCTCCACAACTGTGGATTTTATTAAAAAATTAAACATATTTAAAAAACACTGGTGTTGCTCTTTCCAGTTACTGACATTGTAATAAGAATTCAATCTAAGAGGTGACAGCATTTTCAGAAAAGTGAAAATGAGCATTTTTTCGGCAGAAAATTCAGTGAAAACCATGTGAAGTTATAGGGAAAAACCTGAAACAAACCATTATCTTACTCAGGGATTCAACAGAAGAGAAGAAAGTAGGAACTGCCAGAAACCAAAAATTACTGACAACTGTGTAATACTCACCATGTCATAGTACTTATTGCCCCAGTTCCTTCAGTTTTTATAAACGTAGTACTAGAACCTATCACAATTTCAGTGAGAAGCTAACTTAATATCTGATCTCTAATTTTACATGTCCAGACACATACTTCCTCATCTCTTCCATCCTGGCAAATGTCCAGATATTAATATTAAGACTTGGAATTATGAATGCAATGCTTGAAAGACATTAAGTTAAGCTTTTTTTCTTTTTTTTCTCTGTGATTGGTAGGGTAGTAAACATGACTATCAATAGTGAAGGATAAAATGTTTAGAAGCCAAAAATGAAAGAGAGAAGAAAATTAGATGGTAATCCTTTAATTCGAAGCAACTGTTACTGTTGAAGAGGGCAGTATGTTGTGCAGTTCTCAGATGGAGTTGTCCAGGCCCTTATAAACAAAAGGATGTAGCAGAAATATACATTTAGAATTAAAATTAGCAAAAAAAAGAGGAAGTGACAGGAGCTATTGGCATCATATTTCCACATTGGAACCATACTTTAGGATGAAGCTGCGTTTTATATATAAGGCGCAAATTTGATCCTTTTACTCTTCTGCTTAAGCACCTTTAAAGCTTTGCATCCTTCACGGGGTCACTTTGTGCCAGCTTGATCTTTGGAGTCTCCTCTGATGCCTCTCCTTCTGTGACACTTCTCCTAATCAGACCCAGGGTCACCCAAAAGAAATATTGCTTACCACTCCTCTGCTTTCGCTCATTTTGTTCCCTTTTCTGGAGGAAACTATTCCTTCATTTTCCTCTTTCAGCCAGAGTTGCTCTTGTTCTCTACGAAGCTTTCGGAGTTGTGTGGGAAAGTTTCTGGTGGTTCAGTGACGGCAAGGTGTTTCTGCATTAAGTGGGCAGCAGGGTCCAGGTAGGCTAAATGTCCTACAGAGCTTAGGGCACTTCCTTGTCAGGAAGAGCTGTCCCATTCAAAATGCTGATAGATACCCTATTAAAAAATGCTTAAAGATTGCTGCTTAAATTTTACTTGCAAAGGAAATTCTTCCTGACCTTCCATACTAGATTAGTTTTCTATTTTCAGCTCATAAATAACCTGAATTTCTCTCCTCATAACAAAATCCACCTTCCCTATGCAATCACAGCTTCTTAGTGCAAGAGCTATGCTCACTTAATTGGATTTGCTCTTGGATTCCAGCACATAGCACAGTACTTAGCACATAGGAGATAATGCAATTAATATTTTAAATCAACTAATGAATAAAATTCTGAATCTTATACTGGCTTTAACAAAAAAATTAGATCAGCCAGGCTGTCGAAATAGGAACTAAAATCAGATGGGAGGATTGGAGATAGATTCACAGCTGGAATAAAGATAGAGAAGATGGAAGGAAATAATGTTTGCTTTATCATCTACTAGTTGTTAGAATTGTGCAGATATAACACATAGGTATTCTTACTCCCCACCAGTGTTCTTAAAAAGATAAGTATCTTAAGTTAGTTATGCAGCTAGTGGTAGAACATGGGTTTAAACAGATGTGCCTAGCTCTAATGCTTTTATTTATCTTGCTTCCAAAACAAAAAAGATGACAATCTCAGAATGTTTATCCAAATGACACCAGAAAAGGATATACAGTGGTGCTCCTTAAAATTGAATTTCCAGGCTTGGGGTAGGCAGACTTATCACCCTCCAGAATTGTCTATGTCTTAATCCCCTGAACCTAAGGATATGTTACTTTAATTGAAAAGGAGAATTAAAGTAGTGGATGGAGTTAAAGTTGCTAATCAGCTGACTTTAAAATAGGAAGATTAATTATCCTGGATTATTCAGGTGAGTCCAATGTAATCACAAGGGTTCATTTTTCCCTCCCTCCCTCCCTCCCTCCCTCCCTCCCTCCCTCCCTCCCTCCTTTCCTTCCTCCCTTTCTTCCTTCCCTCCCTTCTCTTTTCTTTTTCTTTCTTTCTTTCTTTCTCTTTATTTCTTTCTTTCTTCCTTTCTTTTTCCTTCTGTCCCTCCCTCCCTCACTTCCTCCCTCCTCCCCCGCTGCCTTCCTCCCTTCTTCTTCCTTTTCTTTTCATTTCTTTTTCTTTCTTTTCAGACAGGATCTCACTCTGGTGCAGTGGTGCAATCTCTGGTCACTGCAGCCTTGACTTCCTGGGCTCAGATGATCCTACCACCTCAGCCTCCCAGGTAGCTAGGACTACAGGCGTGTGCCACCAAACCTGGCTAATTTTTTATACTTCTAGTAGAGATGGGCTTTTGCTATGTTGCCCAGGCTGGGCTTGAATGCCTGGGCTCGAGTGATCTGCTAGTCTTAGCCTCCCAAAGTTCTAGGATTGCAGGCATGAGCCACCATGCCTGGCCAATCACAAAGACTCAAAAAGTGGAAGAGAGAGGCAGAAGAGAAAGTCAGAGGGAGTGACAAAGGCTTAACTCGTCTGTGCTACTATTTAAGATGGTGGAGGTGGGCCATGAGCCAAGGGCAACCTCTACAAACTTGAAAAGGTGATAAAACAGATTCTGCCTGGAGCTTCTGGAAGGAATGCAGTCCTGCTGCCACTAGAGCTCAGTGAAATTTGCACCAGATTTCTGAGCTACAGAGCTAAAGATAATTCATATATTTCAAGCCATTGAGTTTGTGGTAAATTTGTTACAGTAGTAATAAAAAACTAATACATGCCCCCTATACCAGAAGAACACATCAACATGACCATTGCTATCCCCTCCCAACACACACATGCACACACACACACACACACACACGATCCCTAGTGGTGAATCCCTGCCTCACTCTATGACACATTGGACTCAATTACTCTTTACCCTTAGCCATTAAACAACTCACTGTACATCCATCTAACCCTGACTTGCATGCCCAAAACAACAGTTTCCTCACGAAGCTCTGGGATTGAGGGTATTCACTGGATTCATTTCAAATGCCAAAAGATAATGTGATTTTTCTTGGAAATTGTTGATAAGTCTGTACATTGTTGAGTATGTGACTGTTTTGATGGATTAATCAGGCAAATCAGTTTTTAAAAATCTGTCTTTTAATCATACTCATAACTTAACATAATGATTTAAGGATGATGAGTCTGTTTACCCCAAGTCTGGGAATTCAATTTTAAGGAGCACCACTGTAAATCCTTTTCTGCTGTCTTTTGAGTAAGCATTTTGAGAATGTCATCTTTTTTGTTTTGGAAGCAAGATAAATAAGAGCATTAGAGCTAGGCAGATCTATGTTTAAACCCATGTTCTACCAGGTACTAGGTGCATTACTAATTTAAGATACTTATTTTAAACATAATCATAACAAAGAAAACCACTTCATGAAAATCCATTTTGATGTGTAGACATAGTCTTAATATTCAGTCCTACATAACATTATGTTATAGTTTATAGAATTAACATTGTTAAGGTGGAATACCTTATAGATTAGGTGGCTTAGAAATTGAATTTAGAGTTAATCAGATTATTTTCTAATACTACAGTACTGCCTGCTTTTTAGCTGAGTGTCCATGGAAAAGTTATTAGTTTCTCTAAACTTCACTTTTATTTGTAAAATCCATTAATTGAATTGATCACTCATTCACTGATTCAATAAATATACTCTGATTGTATACTGTGTCAGGTACGATGTTAGTCACAGAAGCTTATGTTCCAGTAGAGGAGACAACAAAAAAGTGAATTATAAAAAGCAAGTTAATATGGAGTAAGAAGTGACCAGAAGAAAATTCACCAGGTGATATGATCAAGTTATTTGGGGAAGGTATTTTGGATATTCAAGGATGACTTCTTTTAGGTTATTTTGCAGCTGAGACATGGACAAAAATGACACCTACCTCATAAGATGCTAGGGTGAGAGGAAGTGCTAATGAATGATACCCCTGATTCCTGCCCAAGTTCAGAATTAAGTGAGAGATAGGTTTAGGAGTTCCGTAGATGAAAATCAAAATATCAGCTTTATTGCAGATTAAACTTGCATGGAAGAACATGGTTTGGGTGTGTAGCTAAAGAAACCAGAATTCCTTTGAATTCAACTTAACACTCAAAACTGCACACCTATAGAACAAAATAAACTTTCTGTTTACTCTGTTGAGTTTCTTTTGCTGTGCAGAAGCTCTTTAGTTTAATTAGATTCCACTTGTCAATTTGTGTTTTTGTTGCAATTGGTTTTGAAGTCTTCCTCATGAAATCTTTGCCAGGGTCTATGTCCAGAGTGGTATTTACTAGGTTTTCTTCTAGGGATTTTATAGTTTAGATTTTACATTTAAGTCTTTACTCCATCTCAAGTTGATTTTTGTATATGGTGAAAAGAAGGGGTCCAGTTTCAATATTCTGCATACGACTAGCCAGTTATCTCAGCATCATTTATTGAGTAGGGAGTCCTTTCCTCACTGTTTGTTATTGTTGACTTTGTTAGAGATCAGATGGTTATAACTTTATTTTTGGGTTCTCTATGCTGTTCCATGGGTCTATGTGTCCATTTTTGTACTAGTACCATGCTGTTTTGGTTGTAGCTTTGTAGTATAGTTTGAAGCTGGGTAGTGTGCTGCCTCTGGCTTTCTTCTTTGTGCTTAGGATTGCTTTGACTATTCACACTCTTTTTTGATTCTGTATGAATTTTAAAATAGTGTTTTCTAATTCTATGAAAAATTTAATTGATAGTTTGATAGGGATAACATTGAATTGTAAATTGCTTTGGGCAGTATGGACATTTTAACAATGTTGATTCTTCCTACCTGTGAGCATAGAATGTTTTTCCATTTATTTGTGTCTTCTCTGATTTCTTTAAACAATGTTTTCTAATTCTTGTTGTAGAGATCCTTTACTTCACTGGTTAGTAGTATTCCTAGGTATTTTATTCTTTTTGTGGCTATTGTGAATGGGATTGCATCCCCAATTTGGCTCTCAGCTTGGATGTTACTGGTATATAGAAATGCTACTTATTGGCTGGACACAGTGACTCATGCCTGTAATTCCAGCACTTTGGGAGGCTGAGGTGGGTGGATCACGAGGTCAGGAGGTTGAGACCATCCTGGCCAACATGGTGAAACTTTATCTCTACTGAAAACACAAAAAATTAGCCAGGCGTGGTAGTATGTGCCTGTAGTCCCAGTTACTTGGGAGGCTGAGGCAGGAGAATCGCTTGAACCTGGGAGGCGGAGGTTGCAGTGAGCCGAGATCACACCACTGCACTCCAGCCTTGGCAACAGAGTGGGACTTCATCTCAAAAAAAAAAAAATGTTACGTATTTTTGTACATTGATTTTGTATCCTGAAATTTTGCTGAAGTTGTTTATCAGATCTAGGAACCTTTGGGCAGAGATTATGGGGTTTTCTAGATAATAGAATTATGTATCTGTAAAGAGAGTTGGTTGGACTTTCTGTTTTCCTATTTGGATGTCTTTTATTTCTTTCTCTTGCCTGGTCACTCTGGCTAGGTCTTCCAGTACTATGTTGAATAGGAGTGGTAAGACTGAGCACCCTTGTCCTGTTCCACTTCTCAAGGGGAATGCTTCCAGCTTTTGCCCATTTAGTATGCTGTTGCCTATGTTTTTCATAGATGTCTTTTATTATTTTGAGGTATTTTCTTTAGATGCCTAGTTTGTTGAAGGTTTGTAACATGAAGAAATGTTGAATTTTATTGAAAGCCTTTTCTGCATCTATTGAGTTATGTGATTTTTGTTTTTAGTTCTGTTTATGTCATGAATCACATTTGTTGATTTGCATACATTGAATCAATTTTGCAATCTAGGAATAAAACCTACTTGATCATCATGGATTAGGTTTTTGATGTGCTGCTGGATTAGGTTTGTTAGTATTTTGTGAGGGACTTTTGCATGTATGTTCATCAGGAAACTTGCTCTAAAGTTTTCTTTTGTGTGTGTGTGTTTCTGCCAGGTTTTGGTATCAGAATGATGCAGGCCTCATTGTATGAATTAGGGAGGAGTTCCTCCTCCTCAATTTTTTGAAATAGTTTCAGTAGGATGTAGGATTGGCATTAGCTCTTCTTTGTACTTTTGGTAGAATTTGGCTATGAATCCATCTGATCCAGGGCTTCTTCTGGTTGGTAGGTTTTTTATTACTGATTCAATTTTAGAGATTGTTATTGATCTGTTCATGGTTTAAATTTTGTCTCGGTTCAGTCTTAGGATGTTGTATGTTCCCAGGGATTTATCCATTTCTTCTAGGCTTTCTAGTTTGTGTGCAGAGAGGTGCTGGTAATAGTCTCTGAGGGTTTTTTGTATTTCTATGTGGTTGGTGGTAATGTCCATTTTGTCATTTTTGATTGTGTTTATTTGGATCTTCCTTTTTTTTCTTTATTAGACTAGTTGTCAGTCTATCAACATTATTTATTCTTTCAAAACACCAACTTTTGGTTTTGTTGATTTTTTGCACAGTTTTTCTACACATCTCAGTTTCATTCTCTTCAGCTCTGATTTTGGTTATTTTTTTCCTGCTAGCTTTGAGGTTGGTTTGCCTATATTTTTGTGATTACTGTAGGCATGATATTGGTTGTTAATCTTTCTAACTTTTTGATGGGAGTGTTTAGTGCTATAAATTTTTCTCTTAACACTACTTTAGCTTTCTTCCAGAGATTCTGGCATTTTATATCTCTTTTCTTTTTCATTAGTTTCAAAGTATTTCTTGATTTCTGCCTTAATTTCATTGTTCACCTAAAAGTTATTCAGCAACAGACTCTTTAATTTCCATGTAATTGTGTGGTTTTGAGATTTTCTTGGTATTGATTTCTATTTTAATTGCATTATAGTATGAGAGTGTGGTAGGTATGATTTCAGCTTTTTAAAATTTATTGAGAATTGCTTTATGGCTGAACATGTGATTGATTTTATAATAGTTGCCATGTGCAGATAAGAAGAATGTATATTCTCTTTTTTGGGGGTGGGGGTGGAGAGTTCTGTAGATGTCTATTAGGTCCATTTGGTTAAGTGTTGAGTTTAGGTACCGAATATCTTTGTTAGTTTTCTGCCTCAGTGATCTGTCTAATGCTATCAGTGGGGTGTTGCAGTCTTATACTGTTATTGCTGTTATCTAAGTTTTTTCATAGGTCTCTAAGCACTTGTTTTATGAATCCTAGTGCTCTAATGTTGGGTGCATATATATTTAGAAAAGTTGTCTTCTTGTTGAATTGAAACATTTATCATTATGTAATGTCCTTCTTTGTCCTTTTTGGTCATTGTTAGCTTAATTTCTGTCTTGTCTGAATTAGGAATAGCAATCTCTGCTCTTTTTTGTTTTTTGTTTGCTTAATAGATCTTACTTCCATCTCTTTACTTTGAGCCTATCATTGTCAGCACATGTGAGATGAGTCTCTTGAAGACAGCATACAATTGGGTCTTGCTTCTTTACCCAGCTTGCCACTTTGTGCTTTTTAAGTGGAGTGTTTAGCCTGTTTACATTCAAGGTTAACATAGATATGCATAAATTTGATCCAGTCATGTTGTTAACTGGTTGTTATAGAGACTTGATTGTGTACAGGCTTTATAGTGTCAATGGTCTATGTACTTAAGTGCATTTTTGTGGTGGCTGGTAATAGTCTTTTGTTTCTATGTTCAGCACTCCCTTAAGGACCTCTTGTAAGGCAGGTGTGGTGGTAACAAATTCCCTTAGCATTTGCTTAGAGGATATGAAGCTTAGTTTGGCTGGATATGAAATTCTTGGTTGGAATTTTTTCTATAAGGATGCTGAATACAGGTCCCTAATCTTTTCTGGCTTGTAGGGTTTTTGCTGAAAGGTCTGCTGTTAGCCTAAGGGAGTTCTCTTTGTAGGCAGCCTGCCTTTTTTCTCTAGCTGCCTTTAATATTTTTTTTTTCATATTGACCTTTGAGAATCTGAAGACTTTGTGTCTTAGGGGTGGTCATCTTGTATAGTATCTCACAGGGGTGAAATACTTTTTCTGATTTCCTGAATTTGAATGTCAATCTTTCTAGTGATGTTGGGAAAATTTTTGTGAACAATATTTTCAAATATATTTTCCAAGTGGCTTTCTCTCTCACCCTCTCTTTCAGGGGTGCCATTAAGTTATGGGTATGGTTTCTAAATAATCTCATATTTTTCAGAGATTTTGTTCATTAAAAAATTTTTTTTTTTCATTATTTTTGTCTCACTGAGTTGATTCAAGGAATCAGTCTTCAAGCTGTGAGATTCTTTCCTCAGCTTGGTCTGTTCTGCTATTAATACTTGTTTTTGCATTATGATATTCTTGTAGTGAGCTTTTCAACCCTATCAGAACAGTTTGGTTCTTTCTTAAAATGGCTATTTTGTCTCTCGGCTCTTGAATCATTTTACTAGATTTCTTAGATTCCTTGAACTGGGTTTCAAGTTTCTCTTGAATCTCAATGATTTTCCATGCCATCCAGATTCTGAACTCTGTGTCTGTCATTTCAACCATTTCAGTCTGATAAAAAACAAAAACAAAAACAAAAACAAAACAAAACAAAAAAACAACATTGCTGGGTAGCTCTTATGGTCATTTGGAGGTAAAAGACATTCTACATTTGTGAGTTGCCAGAATTCTTTCATTGTTTCTTTCTTATCTGTGTAGGCTGATGTTCCTTTAATCTTTGAAGTTGCTATCCTGTGGATGGGGCTTTTTGCTTTTATATTCTTTTATGCCCTTGAGGGTTTGACTGTGGTATAAGGTGCTTTGAGTTGACTGGCTTTGTTTTTGGATTATCTCAGGGGCCCAAGTCTCAGCTCAGTACTCCTGTGCTGGATGCTATAATACTGGGGGCTGGGACTTGGCCCATGGCTTTGTTTTATGGCCCCTTGAGGTTAAGCACCTGGTGCACTGGAGGGATTGAGGTGTTCCCAATTCACTGGCAACAAAATTCTGATGGGGAGAAAGGTGCTGGAAAAAGTACTTTATTGGGGTTGTAGCAGTAAAGTTTGTATGTGCACATGTGCAATGGTGGTGCTGGGGTAGTGGTGAGGTGGTGGGCTCTGTATGCACATTCACTATTGGAAATGGAATGGTGGTGTGAGGAGGTCTGCCCACATGCACTGGAAGCAGCAGTGGTGGGATCTGCTTGTGCACTGGTGGTGAGGCAGTGAGGTCCATGCATATATGTTTTGGCAGCTGCAGGACACATTTGTGTACATCAGATGGCAAGGTGGTAGGGGATGCTGCAGGTGGATGTGAACTGGTAGGAGCCCATCTTCAGAAGCTCTGATGCTCAGACAAGGTCTGCTGGTGAAGGAGCTATGGTGGTGGCCACTGGGAAGCACCCCAGTTCAGCATCTGTGGTTGCATTGCAAGTGGGTGTGGCCAGGCAGGGGCTCTGGGGAGAGGCTGGCAAACAAGGGGGCTCTGAGATTAGATTGGTTCTGTCTCATGGGGAAAGTAGCCCTGTTCTGTCTAGATCTGACAGTCAACACAAGCCAGAGCCTGCTATAGGAGCGTGGCAAGCCTTGGGGGATGGGCATCCCTGGCTGTGCGTCACTGTAGCTGTTCCCACATTGAACCCTATGGGCTGTATGCAGGCTTCAGTCCCAACCCTACCAACTTTCCAAGCAGCTCTCCCTGCCAGCTCAAAAGTCAGTATGTGTCATGGGGTCTCCTGCAGCTAGGATTCTAGAGGTCTGTGGTGAGAGTGGGCCACTCCACACCTCTTTTACTCACCCTGTCCCCAGAAGGTGCTCTGGGCCACAAATGAGTCCTGGTGCTTGGCAATCCCATGCAGTGTTCACAGCCTCCTTTCCCTTCAGCTCAGGGTCTGTTTCCTCTGTCCAATCTCAATGCCTTCTGAAGATCTGCTTGGAGTGTGCTGGACTTCTTGATGGTCTGGTCTCTTGGTGGGAGAAGCTTTTCCTGGTTACATCTAGTTGGCCATCTTGGTTCCTTGCCCCTTGATAGATTTTTCAATTCCTCAATTTTCTTACCTGTAATGGAAATAATATCGTTACCTATCTCATAGGTGTTGAGAGAATTAATTAAATTAACACATAGATTATTTAGAAGAGTATCCAGAATTCAAGAAATCCTAGCTTTTATCATTATTATTGCTAATTTTAAGTACAGAAACATAATTCTATATATTTTTCATGTACTTTTCTTACTAGAATCAATGCACAGAGTGAGGTTTTCAAGATGCAGAAAGAAGACTTTCTCTTAGCTCATTGAAAGTATTCTTGTAAGGGGTCCCCAGGTTTCTCTTCACCAGAATCATTATACTTGAGGATTTGTGTTTTCCTAGAGCAGGAGCTAGGGTTATATAAAAAGAGAGAACTGAGAAGAAGTGGGCTTTGAGAGTTTCACTGATGGAAGAATTGTCTTGATGGCATCCTTAGGTCAACATCTTGAGGTAGCCATCTAGTGGATTTTATGTCTCTATAATCATGTATATCTAGGGGCTAGACTTATTTTCCTGAGTCACTCTGGCTTGAAAATCATTCTTTAGGCCTTTCCTTATTACAGCCTGGGTCTAGTTCACAATAGACTTGACTTCTAGGTAATTGCTTCATGTTCCATATCTATCCTTTGCTGATTCATGTTAGAAAATTCTGTATTTCTGTTATGTTATCAGATTTTGTCATTTAACATATTTCAATTAGCTAGTCAAATGTAATATGTGATTATTATCTGGTAGAGGACTGTGCTATAGGCCTTTTGGATATGAAAGAAACTCTTAATTACCATTATTAAATACATGATAGTATTAAAGCCTCATGAGAATCATATTATTCCACATATACAGTCTGAGCAAGTTTTAGGCATGAATGACTATAGTTATTCATAACAATAATAGCTCGTTAGAGGGATATATATATATATATATAACATTATGACCCTTTTGGTTTCTCCTTTCAGCTATATTTTCTTGAAGCTTTTTAAAAAGATCAAATTTTATTTTATATGTTATAAAATATTTTAAAACATGGACTTTTACTAAATAGGCCCAGAAAAACCTTTGTCATAAGATAATTTTTGGTAGGCAAATTTTTAATATTTATAGTTATTCAAATAAGTTTATAATGAGTCATAAAAAAAAAAGTAAAATCTCTAAGCACCAGAGTCTCCAGGAGAAGAAACCTGAGGTCAACATTAACTAAACTCTGCATAAGTATGGATGTTCAAGGGATTCTTGTAAAATAATTCCTAGGTAATTTAAAAGAAAATAAAAATGAACTTATTAGAAAAACAATAATGTACTGATTCTGGTCCATTTAAAACTGGACTTTCTAAGAGCTGGTGCAAAATAAGCTGTATTTGGAGCAAGATAAGAAAAAGCTGAACAACTTTGGTATCAATCACATTTCTGACTACCTTAAATGGTGTAGAAATCTCTTCAAAATTGAATCATTGTAGTAATCATGCTTTATAATTGTTTTCTGCCTGATACTTTCTGAAAGATTTTACTTTTTATCTGTATGGCTCAGCACAATTATTTCCAGTCTTTCTGATGAGGAAATTGAGCCTCCAAGATATTAAATCACTTGGCCACTATTTCACAGTTAGGAAGGGGAGGGCCAGATTCCAAGGCCAATACTTATTCCACTGAACACTGACTTAGGTAATTCTGCTTAATACTCAAGGCTTACTATAAAACCTGACATTTCAGGAATTAAAAGCTGTTCTCTTGTTTTGATTTTTCCATAGTCCAGCCATCTGTTTGCCTAGTTTTGCATACTCAAAGCTGAATACCAAAGGGAGTTATCATGTGGCATATGGTTTAGATGTCAGAAACTCCCCAGTTTTGTCTCTCTGCTCTAGGACATGTGCTACCATTACTTTTTAAATTAAGTTATTTAAACAGTGATCCTAGCTAATATCTACAGGGGAATTTGACATTTTCTAAACTCTTTTACCACCTTAGAGCTTGGACCTTTGCAAAGTCACTGTAACTTATTTGGCCTTTGGTACCCCCAACAACAAAGAAAACCCTGCAAAGTAATGATGTCTGGGTGTCCATTTCAGAAGTTTTTTTTTTTTTAACCAATAAAAATAAATTCAAGAATTCTAACCATTAAAACTAGATATTTTATTTTGGCTTAAGCTACTACTCTCTTCTTGTTTTAACAAAATTTAAGCATATAAGAATGCTCTTCCCTGAAGTAAAATGAGTAGTCTTTCTCTTTTCTGTTTATTTCAGAAAAATAATCTTAATATAGTTTATTCTGCTTTACTTCCCAAACAGAACTTAAACTATACAGTATTTCTCTCAAGCTTTCTTAGATTGCACTTAGAGATGGGTAGTATATGGATTAAAGAGTTCCTTTGTAACTTTTAGACCTTGAAAAATTTCCCGTACTTACCACTGCTTGCAGTATGAACAAGCATTTTTATGTGTGACCATTTGATACTTCATTTCCTTGCAAATCTCTCCTTCAATATCTTGAGTTTTCCAAAGATATTATTTATTTATCTTCCAGAAATTCTTCCATGTTGTTGTTTACTCTTGTAGTAATGGCCCAATTTATGCACGACTTCCTGCATCCATTCTTTTGAATAATCTCTCTCATACTTAATTTTGGTCATAACACCTTGTTTTTACCTCACCTTAGCAAATGTGACATGATCAAAGTCTTAGAAAGGGCTTATGCACTGGAGTTTATGCCCTCTGGAACCCTCGAACTAGCATGTGAAGAAGCCTTGTGAGACCTACTGGAGGATGGGCATGGGGGGCAGATATAAACTACTCAGCGAGGCCTCTCTAAACCAAACACTAGACATGTGAGTGAGGACTACCCAACTTTCTCAAAACTGTGAGAAAACGATAAATGTTTATTGTTATTGGCCAGTAAGTTGTAGGGTGGTTTGTTGCACAATAAAAGCTAATTGATATGTACCTATAATCATCTCTTAGCCTCTGAATTTTTCACACAATTCTTCTCTGGTTTCTAGTTTTTTTTTTCTCTACCTATCACTCTGCTTACTTCTTTCTTATCATCTCCTATCATTTATTTCTTTGAACTAATCACCAATTAGTAAATATTTTAGAGCTTACGAAAATAAACATTGAGGTCTTTCTTTTTAAAAAGACAGTCCAATAAAATTCATCTACATATTATTTTCACCAGCAACACCATCAATGACGTGTCCACATACAATACTTCTTCCAATACATGCTCTTTCAGCGGCTGTGTACTGAACTCGTATTGCTTTTAGATTTCTGTGAATGAATGTAATTTCCCACCAAATAGAAGAGAAGCACAGAGTAAAGCAGGGAAACTGCATAGTTGCATAAAAGAAGATGGTTCATATCCTGTTACCCTGGCAACAGGCACTAGAAAGGCCAGGGCTCCCCACACATCCTGTTGCCCTGACAACAGGTCATACAGGGCATGGGAAGGCCCAGTTCCCAGTCTTCTTTGTAACCACAAAGACAAAGAAGAAAGTGGTGTTGCATCTTGTTCCCTTCCCACCTACATATTTCTTCTATCATCTGAACCATTCCAGGATAAGATTATCTTTCCAGATGTAAGATGAGGGCAGGAAATAGAGACTTCAATTTTTACATTTATAAACTCTGAAACATTTGCTAATTTTTGATTAGTTGAAAGGAGTAAATGATAAGAAAAAATGAGAGAGAGTGAATCAAAGAAGTAATGAGAATAAATTGTGGAAACCAGAGACACATTAATATTATAAGAACAGTTTAGCAGCTGAAAGCTGATTTGGGGTATGCATAACTTAGCCACACTGGTTAGCTTTTAAAATTTTTAGGAAGTCATCATAAAGAGTCACATCTAGAAAATGGCTGTTCATTTGGTTGCCTATGTTTTGCAAGCAGACGGCACATAACTAACATCACAAAATGATGTTATGTTATACAAGTTTTCATCAAATGAATCCCCAATTCCATAAAAAATTTTTCCTTTTTCATTCTTGTTCAGCTTTTTCTTTCTTTTGTCATTCGTTTCTTTCCACAAAGAGTTCATAAGAAATCAATCTGATCAAATTCTTTTTTTCCTCCTCTCTTTCTTTGTTCCCTGTGCAATTGGTTTGACTATAAGAAAGAAATATCATTTGTTTTTATAACTTATAGCTTATTTTAAAATAGTTGTCTGGGCTGGGCACAGTGGCTCAGGTAATCCTAGCACATTGGGAGGCTGAGGTGGGCAGATTGTTTGAGCTCGGGAGTTTGAGGCCAGCCTGGGGAACATGATGAAAGCCTGTCTCAACGAAAAATACAAAAATCAGCTGGGCATGGTAGTGCGGGCCTGTAGTCCCAGCTACTCAGGAGGCTGAGGTGGGAGGATGGATTGAGCCCAGGAGGTGGAGGCTGCAGTGAGCTGAGATTGCACCACTGCACTCTAGCCTGGGTGACAGATCCAAACCCTGACTCAAAATTAAATAAATAAAATATTAGTATGTTCAAAACTGTCAAATACCATTAATTCTTCTTCTACTAAATGTCACTGATTTGTCTGTAAATTAAAATATTAGTTGACTTCTCTGTTTTAAAAGGTAGAGTAACAACTGTAAATTCTGCACTAAACTGGAAGTCTTATTTGATGAAGATGGAAATATTGGCAAAATCTTCTCTTACAAAACAGGGAAAGGGATTTGTGAATAAAATATTTTAAATTTAAATTGGATATGAAAGAAGTATAGATGAACGTAGAGAAAGTATCTTTGGGAGAATGTAATCATGTGAAAGTTGAATTTCTGAAAGATCAGGTGGAAAAGCTGAGGCCTAATCCAAATATCATTAGGATGCCAGGTGTGGTGCCTCACACACATAATCCCAGCACTCTGGGAAGCAGAGGCGGGTGGAGAAGTTTGAGACCAGCCTGGGCAACTTGGCAGAACCCTGTCTCTAAAAAATGTTAAATATTAGCTGGGCATGACGGCAGAAGCCTCTAGTCCCAGCTACTCAGGAGGCTGAGGTGGGAGAATAGCTAGAACCTGGGAGATCAGGGCTTCAGTGAGCTATGATAGAGAGAGACTGCACTCCAGCCTGGGTGACAGAGTGAGACCCTGTCTCAAAACAATAGCAATAACAACAAAACAATAACAAAGAACCCAGAATATTATCAAAGTTATTAGTGTCAGAGAAATACTCATGATTATCTGAGACTACATTAGGCAACCTTTCTAATACTCTAATTGCACTTCATGTTTCACTGTTTTTGTTTACTTAATTGTTCTGCCTTCTAGGTAACCCTTTATCATACCACTGAGGTAACAAGAGGGAGAAAGTAGAATCCTTCTGCTCATTAATATATCATCAATGCCTATCATAGCACATGGCATAAAGTGAGAGCTTAAAAATGGTTTAATACAACAGAAAATGGTAATCAGGCAGTGTGTCACAACATTACAATTGAATCATACAGCCAGTGAAAGCTGTAAATGTTCAACATCAGTTTTGGTTCAGGCTGGAAGGTCATGAAGGTTTTATGGAGGATGTTAGAGCACTTTTGTAAAAAGGAAGAGAGAAAGAATCATCAGAAAAACCTTACCAGTAGACATTATTGGGGATATTACTATATCACAGACAAGAACAAACAAACAAAACCCAACAAAACTGAAAACCAAACATTGCATAATGGAATTTAAGAGTCTTTGGAGGACTGTTGTGAGGGATAAAGTCATACAATCAAAGTGCCCAGGGACTGGCTCAGAATAAGCTTCTACAAATGATAGCTGTTACTGTAAATTACTTTTTTGGTATATCTATGTGGAAAACAATCTGTTCGTTTTTGCCCATTCCTCTGCCAAATGTAAGATTGTGGTAAACGTTGACCCTAGATAACTGCATAGTGGGTAGGAGGTAGAGGAGATTTAAACACTGATTGAATTTCTTCTACTCCAAGGTTCTAATTTCCTAAGTTCTCCACCATGCATATACCAGGAAAACTGAAATTTCTGTTTCGTGATGTAGCTGAATAATTAGGATTATGTTGACAGTATCTTTCAGTGATTAATCAATGTTCTGACCTCATGTGGCCTTGCAGCCTGGAAAATTCTTGGTTAGTGGAGACTACTGTGTGTCCTGTGAGGGATAATTGCCTGCTGAAGTTTCCCAATTGTGGTGGGTCAGACAGGGGGAGATAAGCTGACTGAACTTGGAGGCAATCAGGCCAAATACTTTAGAATTAGCTTCCAGGCTACAATGTGTTGTTCACTGCTGAGTTGAAGACTAAATGATCTTCTCTTTGCATGGGTCCTTAAAAAGAAACTTATAAAGCAAGGTGATCTTGAAATTTTCCAATGTAATTGAGGAATTTTAACATTTCTCAAGTTTCATTTTTTACCAGACATTCAAGTTCAAGGTGTGTGATGAAGCTTGGACAATAGTCACCATTTTGAAGGTATCACTTAATTTTTGTTCTTGGACTTTATCCTGTCATGTAAACAAAATTTCAGTTAGGGATAAATACTTGTAAAATGTTTATCAGAAGATGCATCTCTCTAAAAGTTAACTCATCTGTCCAAAAGGAGATGCTTAACCATATGTGCTTAATGACTGAGAATGTTCCAAAATGAAATTCACAACCAAAATAATAATACCCAGTTTAAGAGATTAAAATAGTCCTAGAATTAGTCCCCAAATGACTTTATTACATATACTTTCCCATTATTTTACATGAGGCAATAATTTTTAAAATTCCTTACTGTAAATCATATGTTTACTAAATAAAAAAATGATAAAATACTAAAATGATTTCTTACTTATCTCCATTCTTATGTTTTTAAAATTTCTAATTCTATGCTAAATTTGCATAATATACACTTTCTGTAATTAGATAAGTCAATTGTATCTACCAATATTGCCTGGGAAATGATAAATCACATGGAATCACTTAGAGCATCTTGGAATTAGAAACATATAGCCAAGTAATCTTAAATTCCTTAGAGAAATTAAGCTCACAATAAAAGTAAAGAATTAAAAGAAAAGGCTGTCCTTGATGAATTCAGATTGTTTTGTTAAGT
Organism: Cacajao melanocephalus; assembly: GCA_963573385.1. NCBI lineage: Eukaryota > Metazoa > Chordata > Mammalia > Primates > Pitheciidae > Cacajao > Cacajao melanocephalus. The sequence goes on along the minus strand of CAUYLG010020989.1, from coordinate 17,847 downwards.
ATATGTCTTGTGGGTATAGCAATAAACACTAATGTACACAGTGCGTCACACCGTGGTAATAGCCACTGATTAGAACTGTCTTAAGAATGAGAGTCATTCAGAGAAAAAGAAAGTTATAGCCAAAGTCATCCAAACTATAGTGATACTTTTAAAAACATTGAGATACTTTGTAAAGTAAAACTAATATTCTTTTATTAACTCAACTGTGTTGACTTATTAATACAACTTATTTGTTTATTCTACAAATATTCATTCACCGGCACATGGAGAGTTCCAGCATTATGCTAGGAACCAGGGGTATAACAATAAACAGTCCAGATACAATCCCTACCTTCCTGAAATGTATATTTTGATGGTGGGGTTGAATAATAAACAGGCAAAATAATATAATCTAATTTTAATAAAACAACGTACATCAACAAAGTTCCTGGGAGTTTCAAAAGTCTCTATTTTAGACCAGAGTGGTCAGGAAAGAGCTTCTCGTGATGATGATTTGTGAAGAGAGACCTTAATGAAGTGAGTAGTGAGTGATGCCAAGGCTTGAAGCATTGCTCTTGGTGTGCAGAGGGAAGCAAGGGCACACAGCCTGAGCAGGGTGCGTTTGGCCTGTTTGAAGAAAATTAGAGCAGAAGGGCTGGAGGAGAGTGGGAGAATTGCATGTGGAGAGATGGGCAGAAGTCAGATGACCCAAGACGCAGCAAACCTTGTTAAGAAGTCAAGATTTTATTTCTTGCATGGTGGAAAGCCCTTGGAGCTTAGGAGCAGCAGGGTGGCTGGCAGATCTGACTGATGTTTTAAGAAGACTTCTCTGACCATTTTGTGAAAAATAAAGCTAAGAAATGGGGATGCAAGGAAGGACAAAATTGAAAATAGGAGGGTGTGTCGGGAGGCTTGGGTGACGGTTCTGTAGCTTTGGTGACATTGGTGACTTGGAGGTGGTAAGAAGTATAAAGATTTGGAACATATTTGAGATTAGAGCTGACAGAATGCATTGATGAAATGAACATGGGGTTAAAGGATGGAAAAGAATGAGGCACAATGCCGTGGTGTGTGTATGTGTGTGTGTGTGTGTGTGTGTGTGTTTATAAAAGAGAATGAGAGAGAGAGAGATTGAGAGAGAGAGAGACTGAGAGAGAGAGAGAGAGAGAGAGAGAGAGAGAGAGGAGAGAGAGAGAGAGAGAGAGAGAGAGAGGGAGTACCTGAACAACTGGGTCTACAGTTCCTTATCTGAAACCCTGAAACCACTGGGCCCAGATCTGAACCAAATTAACAACTTCCCAAATTTTAGAAAGGTAATCATGGGCCTATTCCAAAAATTACCAAACATTCCCAGTGTGGTCTAGGGTAGTTCCATAAGCACATATCTGCAACAAAACACAAAAGTATTCACTTAAAGACAATACATTCTCTTCTCTCAGTTCATTTCCAGTTTTGCTGTCAAAATAATCTCAGGTCCAGCCAAGTTTTGCTGCCAAATGAAAAAAGTCTGACTTTTAGGGTTTTTGAATTTTCAGTTGTGGATAAGGAATTGTTAACCTGTACTGTTTCCTGAAATGGGGAAGATGGCAGTGGAAATAAAAACCTCTTTTAAACCCATGCTCTTGGGATGCCCACTACATTGTCAAGTGGCCTTAACAAATAAATACATAGCGGGACAGATAAGGGGTCAGAGCTGGGCACGTACACTTTGGAGTTGTCGCTATGTAGATGTATTTAAAATCATAGGACTCAATGAGAACATTCAGGAAGTGAAAGTTGGTATAAGTGAGAAGAGGATTGAGGGTCTTCAGGCACTCCAACATGTAAAGGTCTGTAGGGAGTGAAAAAAACAATGGAGACACAGATACAGACACCCAGACACACCCAGACACACCCAGACACACACACACACACACACACCACATGAGAGAGAGAGAGAGGAGGTAAGAGGTAAAGGGACTTATGTCTTTACCTCTTTAAGCAGTCACTTAAGTCTAGGAGCAGGGCGGCTTATCTATGATAGAAAGAGGGAAGAGGAATGTTTGGGAACATTTGCAGATAGATAGGTGAAATCTGGTTACTTTTATTTACTCAGCGAAATGAAAGAAGAGGTTATTTGCAGAGAATGAAGAGGGGTGTGAGGTGGCATTTGAGGAGGGAGAGAAGGTGGAGTCACCTGAAAGGAGTGTAGCTGAAGACAGGAGGACAGGGCAGGCAGCCTGAGCCCCCGCCAGCTATCCCGTATTTAAAGTGAGATCTGTCTCCCTGTGTGCCTTTTTCCATGTTACATTCAGTTCGGCTGTTTCCATGCAGGCTCAGAGGCTCAGGGCAGATTCAGAACTAGGTTTACAAGAGTTCATATTTTGCCAGACAACATAAGTTTGATGGATGAAGAGAGGGAAAACTGGGGCTTGAGGGCCTCTTTAAAGGACAGGGTGTTAAACCTTGATTGACCATGAGATCTACTTTGGGTAGGGAGAGAAATGAGGACATGGGAGGAAGGATGGACAGGGAGAAAGTGGATGAGGTCAATGAATTGGTGGTAGAGAAGAGGGTAATGAATTGCTGGAATAGGGCACTTGAATCAATGACCTTTTCTTCTTCTTAAAGGCACAAAATGATATGATAAACACAGATTAGACAAACTTACACAAGAAACATACTTTGCAAAATGAATATATGGTAGGAGATTGTATTTTCCTCTGTAGAAGAGCTCTGTGAATACCTTTACGTTTCATTAGGAGGCTTTCTCTTCAAATAGAAGAGGCTGTTTGAAAGCATGGCTATTCCTGAAAGAAAAACAAAGCAGGCAGATCCAATTTTAGGATGCTTTTCCTTGACCACAGCTTTTAAAATATTGCCTGTACAGCAATAAAAGTTACAGTTGAACAGTGTCATCAAAACACATAACAGGGTTTTTCCTTCACCTTGCTTTAGTGACTGAGCTTTACTGTTTATGGTATTGATGGTGGTGGATAGCAAACTTAAAATATGGATCAGTAGCAACAGGCCAAGCATGCATTCAAGAACTGCAGTGAGATATGTTATTAACCACAAGAATGTGACAATTGTGTCACTATATAAGGGTCGTTGTGCTTCTATTTACAGTGATAGTAGTTTTAGTTGACTTAAATGATTCCGGCCTTCAAATTCCCTCTGAAAAGCCAAATTGTTTTGTGAATTTGCCCATGCTAAGCAAGCAATTAATTGTCCCCTTTTCTGATGATTTTGTTATCAAGACTAAATTTTGTTTTGGTTGAAATTTTATAACAAAATATTTACACACATACACACACACAGACAAAATGATACTAAATTATATACATTGGCGTAAATGCAACTACTATTTACTAACTACAATATAGTGTTGATCAGATGTGAGGAGAAGTGAAAATCATTGTTTATTTTGATTTTATTTTTATCACAATTAGTGTCATTATATACAGAATTTGATGGGTCACAGTGTTAAATAGTTGTAAGACTGCCATGTAGAAATCACTGGATAGATTTTACATGTACTTTTTGCTTTTTTGGAAATGGAATCTTCTATTTTTATTCAATAAACTAATTTGGGGATAATTATATGTGAGTTATGTCAATATTAAAAAAATCTTTTGAAGTTTTGGTTGAATTTCTTATTCGGCGTTGGAGGGTGGCTCTTATTTGACATTTAGTGTCAGGCTGCTTATCTCAAAGTAATTCTTACAATTTTTGGATCCTTAGTGAGATGTTCCCATCAGTAATACTGTGCATTTTTTGGTTGGTAGATTAAACTTTCATCTCAGCTCCTGGAGATCCTTTCTTCTGCTTTTCTTTATTTTTAAATAATAATTTGATGTAGTTGTTTTTTGATTTATCTAGTTTAAGCATTCTTTACTGATTTCATATAACATGGATGAAAATTGAGCATTTTTAGACCAAGCTCCTGCCACCACCTCCTGACTGACCCTCCTCTCAATGTAGTTCTATGACCACTTCAGTGAATCAGTACTTGATGTTTATAATCTTATGACTGAATTGGCTTCACAGCTGATCCAAGTAGTAAAATATGAATATGTTTCCTGTAGAGTATAACTCCTTGTTTTTCCTGGAACTAATAAATATCTCATTTTAATTGTTAGTTTGTTGGTCTTGACTACTGCAAATTTATCACTAATTCTTTCCAAGTTTACCAAAGAACTGCAAAACCCTTCAATGTATTACCATCATGTGCTTCTTCTGTCCCACTCTTTTCCTTAGAGACATTTTGTTGTTGTTGTTTTTAATTGGCATCTTTTTTCAACTTTTGTCCCCCAGCTCCAACTGGGACTGTCTAAAGCTTGGACACAGTCATCCCCTGGGACTGCCCTTTGCTTTCACTCTAGGAAATCCCTTCAACACCCTCATGAATTGGGTCTGTTGTTTCCTGGATCCCATCCTTTCTTGTTTACCCTGTTTAGGGGATGAGCTTCTCTTTATAGTTCCTGAGATAGGACATTTGAGAAATACATGTATGAAAGTGAATTAACATGTGAAGATATATTTATTTTATTTTGATATAGGTTAATTGGCTCAAAAATAAGTAAAATATATTTTCTCTCAGAATTTTGCAGATATCAATTCATTGCCTTTTAACTCTTGATATTGCTGTCAAGGAGCCTGATGCTTTTCAGTCTTTTTTTTGTGTGATGCTCTTCCCAACACTCATAAGCTAGGAATTTTTCTTATTTCTGCTATTCTGAAATTTCATAATAATCACCTGAGGCCAGGTGCAGTGGCTCATACCTGTAATCCCAGCACTTTGGGAGGCCAAGGCGGGTAGATCACTTGAGGCCAGGAGTTTGAGACCAGCTTGGTTAACATAGTAAGATCCTGCCTCTACTAAAAATACAAAAATTAGCCTGGCGTGGTGGCACACGCCTGTAATAATAGCTACTTGGGAGCCTGAGGTAGGAGAATTGCTTGAACCCGGGAAGCAGAGGCTGCAGTGAGCTGAGATTGCACCATTACATTCCAGCCTGGGTGACAGAGTGAGACTCCATCTCAAAAAAACAAAAAACAAACACCAAAAACTAAAAAAACACTTTAGTGGGATAATTTTTATACTGGGAAATAGATGTTTCCTTTCAGTCTGAAAATACATGCCTTTCAGTATGGGGAACATTTCATCTTTTTTTAATTTGGCAATTTTTTTTCTTCTTTTTCTTAATTTTATTTTTCTGGGATTTTTAGTTTGCCTCTCCTGGATTAAGCCTAAAATTTCTTATATTTTTTCTCCCTTTGCCAATTTTTACCTTTAAAAAAAATTCAAAACTTAAACATCTATATCTCAGCCTTTGTAATACTTTTCTGAGAACTGATCACATTCTTATTTTGATTCTTATTTGTAGCATTCATCCCTTGCTATGTATATAATAATTTCTATAGCTCTGAAATTGATTTAGTTGATTAACAATTCTTCTTCTTCTATATGAATAGACTATTTCTCTGGAGTTGCCACTTTTGTGTGTTCACTTCAGTGTATCTTTGATGTTAAAGGCTTTCCTCAGAGGTCTGGTGATTCTTGGCTGCCTGCTCACATTGCAAAGAGAGACACTGCAGAGCTCATTGACGCTCAAGTGTGAATGGACAGTGGGCTTCATAATAGCATGGTGGGTGCTCAGTCTTTTAATTGTGTGGTTACCAAATGCCAGTACCTGTGTCCACAGGTCTTTCTTTGGAGCTATGTATTTTCTACATGGGGAATAATCTCACATCCTGTCTAGCATGTTTAAGCCTTTTTGTGTCCATTCTAGAACTGAGTGAGGAAAAAAGTTGGGGCCATAACATTTATTCTGTAGTTTTTACTTATTAAGAATAGAAGCTTAACCTCTCTCACCTCTGTGATTTAACTTCACAAGAAAACAAACACGCCATTTCCCAAAGCGACATGGGAACTGTAGTTACCAGGTGCTGAGGAGGAAATTAAGGACCTACCCTGCCTTTACATAGACTTTCAACCAAAACCCTACTTTCAGCACCGCTCTGCTTCCCTGACTGCTACAACACATGGTACCTTAAATCCCTGCATCTTTTCCAGGATCTTTAGGATGAAACGCTTGTTTCTGCTGTCATCCTTTACTAAGGTTTCTGCCCCTCCACCTAGTTTCCAAACTTCCAAAAATGAATTGATTCTCTTGGATTTTGTCACTTCTTTCTTATTCATACTGTCCTTTTGAGGAATTTATAACATTTTTTTGTTTTTACTATCTTTTTAGTGGAGTTTTAGGAGAGAACAATGATAAATGCATGTGTTCAATTAGCTATGGTTAAAAGAGATGCACTAAAGTTTTTCAGTAATTTAAAATTAATTAAAAAAATTTTTCCACTGTAATTGTCTGAAAAACCCTGTAAGGTAAGACCATATACTAACTCCATTTATTGTATAAGGAAACCAAAAGAAGTGACCTTAAAGTAATTGTATATTATAGGGTTCCATGCAGGAAAGAAAACCCATTGTTATTTGAAATAGAAAGGAATTCAATACAGGAATTAGATGCTTGCAAAATCATAGGAACACCTGTAGGAGCTGGAAGTCAAGGTCACTACTGGATTACCAAGTTAAAAGCTCATTACCTTAGCTGTGATTCAGTCAGGAAACTATTGCCTCTGCGATGCCATTACTACCGCTATCAACCTGCTGCTTCTAGATACCTGTGGAGCCAGTGGCTGGACATGCAAAGGCAAAATCCAGCCAATACAACTGTCTCATGACCTTGTTTGTCAGCCAAAATAGCAGCAGAAAGATGGCTCTTCCTCACTTTGCCTTCCAAATGCTTTGAGGCCCCTTTCAATTGGCAGTACCTAATTCATGTTAGAAACCTAGCTAAAGTGGCCTAGGAATATAGATTTTAACTTTCAAATCTCTCCAAACAGAATGAGTCAATCTAAATTGTCTACCATAATAACAGTTGGTTTATGAGAGAGCTGTAACCAGATCCCAGTTTTTGTCACTTTCAGTATTTTTCTTTCTACTGCTTCCTTTCATTAAGAAAACAATAATAGAAAAGATAAACTAATCACATTACAGTTTCATGTCCAAATGAATGATTATCTAAAATGCAATAACAATGTGATCAACATGTTTTCCTTTTAAGGTTTGTTGTTGTTGTTTCTTTTTCCTAGCAGTCTTTGGTAGTATTTAAATGCTGGGCAATATTTTGTAGCCCAGTTTAGTATTATCTCTTAAGCAATATCTCTGCAGTGAGTGTGTGGACCTATATTACATGTTTAACATTAAACCAGGCTACTTAATAGACACAAAAATAAAAGACAGCCTTTCCTCTAATTGGGTAGATAAAACAAATTCCTATTAATTGGGGGATACATTATGAAATTTGGAAGATGTGTATTTTTCTTTATTGTTGAGAGGACTTATATCTGTTGTATGTCAGCAACTTTATAGTTGTTATCCCACTAAATCTCCATACAAGCCTTGTAAAGTGATATTGCCTTTGCCATTCTGAAGAGCAGTGCATTGACACTCCAGATTAGATAACTTCAAAAAATTATACTGACATTGGACTGTAGAGTAGAATTTAAATATTTTTGCTCTTTCTTTTATATCAGGCTGTCTCTTGAGGAGATTTGAGATGACTCTTAATGAAAGGTAGGATTTGGATGGAGAGAGGGATAGAACAGGTGCCTCAAACTCAAATTCTATCAGGGGCAATACTTGAAGGAGGTGGGATGGGTACATACTGCAGCACCTCAGAGACTACCTGTTGCTTCTTGGGGCAGGAGGCTAAGAGGCCTTTATATAAGGCCTTTACTTTCTCATTTGGAGAAAAGTTAAAAGTCCATATTTTAAAAATGTATAATCCTTTGATTTAAAAATGTTCACAAATCACAGCTTTAAAAATCACTGATTGGGTCAACACTCTGAAGACCAAATAAAGCCCATGTGTTACAGCATGTTAAAATGTGATTGGTTCCATTTTAGCTGTGGCTGAGGCATTGAAGGCCAAGAAAATTTCAAAAGGTGCCAAGAAAATTTCAAAAGGTGCCAACCAAAGCCAGATTCTATATGCTGGACCACCCATACAGGAAAGCTAAGTGAGTGCAAAATGGGTTCTCTGGCATTAGAGACAGGCCTTCTCTGGTCTGTATCGGATGAGATACTGAAAGGGAGGATTTCAGGATTTATTTGAAGTGAATTCTGTCAGTGTGCAGATAGCCTTACCAACCCAAGGAAAAGTCTAAAGGCAAGAGACTGTGACTGGAGCTGACTTTTTCAGCAAGAAGAAAGAAGCTACAATGTCAGGGCATGTGCTCTTCTGCAGGCCAAGTTGACCCTTAGAAAAAAGCCAACCTGGACCAGTTCAAGAGATCCTGCCTAAGATGACTGCCTGGAAGTGCCAAGCAGCCCCAACAGAGTGGACCACTGAAGCTAGGGATGAGAAAGAGAGTCCTTAGTGGTCAGGTAGAGGACAGCATTACGTGCCTTAGAAACTGCAGTGAGGAGACCACAGAGGGAAGAGCCAAAAAAATTCAAAAATTCTGTTGGGAAAAGGGAATCTCACCAGAGACAAAGTCAGCATCTAGAAGGAATGAACATAAGAAACCAATTACATCAGCTATATAAAACTGTGCCATTTCCCCTAATTCCTTTCTCTTGGAGCCTAGTAATTTAAAAAGTTGGAGAGGAAGGGAATTCCAACTGAAAGAGGCCTGGGCTTGTGAGGGAGGTTAAGGCTTTTCAAATGCTTTGTTTTGAAAATAAGATGGAATTCTGATTATTACATTGGATGTTGGGCATTTTGACTTCTGAGATGAGAACCATCTTGTGACTAAAAGGAACCAGAATGTCTGTGGGAGGTGGATTTCATCCAGTGGTGGAAACAAAGAAATCCAGAGAGTGTGAAGGGACAATGGGAAGAAAACCAGTTACTCATGTCTGTAAGCCAAAACTATGGGTTCACCATTTGTATTCTCTGGGCTAAGGGATGGTAGTTAGGCAGGGGGGTGAGCACTGGGTGGGGAAAGTATGATCAATTATATTAAGTAATAAAAGTGTAAATATTTCTGTATAGTCTATGGTCTGTTTCTTTCTGTCTTTTTTTTTTTTTTTGTAGAATTCAAATGATCTTGTAAGCTCACCACACATTTAGATGAGTGAACAAAATTGATAGTTCTAAGGCTTTTTGATATGTAGATGATAAAAGGTTACCTTTGTTCAAGAGATGTCCCAGTAAAGACCATTCAACCTTCTTCAAATGATAATACATGACTCAGTTAATGATTTTGAATTCTCCTTTAAATCCCACCTCGATTGATTGTTTTGAATGTACATTTCTGAAGGACTTAACAAAGCTACCAAATTAAGGAACATTATCATTCTCTGATTATATAACTGCTCACATGCCATCATCTGGAATTTCTTCAAATAGTAGTAAAGAATGCATTGCAAAATATAGTCCATGTCTGGGTTTAGTGGTTCACACATGTAATCCCAGTACTTTGGGAGGTTGAGGCAAGAGGATCACTTGAGGCCAGGAGTTCAAGAGCAGCCTAATCAATACAGTAAGACCCTGTATCTCCAAAAAAAAAAAAAAAAAAGGTAGTCCAAAAAATCTCCTTGCTGATTAAAAGTTTGTGTCAGTTAAGGATGGATTTAAAAAATAGGTATAGCAAGACATGTTTGACTAACTGTTAAAGTTTTTGTTTTGTCATTTTCTGGTAGTGTTTTGTTGTTTGGGGCTCTTGTGGCTGTTGGAATGACTAGGATGATGTAAGCACAGAGTCGATATTTCATGCCATAAAAGAAGTGTGGTTGAAAAGGCTGCTGGCCCCCTGCCCTTTTGTTGCCACCATAATTGTACATGTGGGCATTGCACTGACACTGATTCTAAGCCTGGAAATTGTTTGTGTAATTCCCCACACATTTAAGTATGTGGATAACAAAGGCAGTGCTAATGACTTTTTGGTATGTGGATATCTCTTGTCACGGAATCTCTCTTGAGAGTCAGATTTTACAAAAACTTGTTTCACTGATGACAAAAATTTAGTTAGCCTTGTTTTAAAATATAACAATAAACAAAAGGCTTATGACTGAAAAGTTGATTCTTCTCTAAGTGAAACTAATTCACAAGGTGAATATTTTACTTTTCATCCAAAGTTGTTTTGAGATCATATAGGCAAAAGTGATAATTTATGAGATGATTCTGTAACCCTAAATCATTTTCATCAATAGGTCAGAGTTAAGCTCAGAATTTCAGGAATTTTGATAGAATCTTCCTATTATCAACAATTTTAGGCTGGGCGTGGTGGCTCATGCCTGTATTCCCAGAACTTTGGGATGCCAAGGCGGGTGGATCATGAGGTCAGGAGATTGACACCATCCTGGCCAACATGGTGAAACCCTGTCTCTACTAAAAATACAAAAATTAGCTGGGTGTGGTGGCACCTGCCTGTAGTCCCAGCTACTCAGGAGGCTGAGGCCGGAAAATCACTTGAACCTAGGAGACAGAGGCTGCAGTGGGCTGAGACCGTGTCACTGCACTCTAGCCTGGGCAACAGAGCAAGACTCTGTCTCAAAAAAAAAAAAGGAAAAAAAGTATGTGAGGTTTAGATTTGAAAGCCAAAAGTATAAACAGATCTTTATCCATTTATCATCCATCAGTTCACTCATTTGCAAACTCACCTATTCAAATTAAAATACAGTGAGCTTCTACTATGTTTAGAGCTTGATGCTTGCTTTTTTAGGTGGATAAAAAGATAAATAGTTGTAAATCTTAAGAGGTCGAGCCCTTAAAAGCTAGTATGAGAGTTAGACTTTGACACAAATAATCACATAAATAATTAGATATTGGTATAAATAATTATAGTGTAGTCCGATCTATGAAACCGGCAGAGGAAAATAAGCCTAAGGTTTTGTAGTCAAGACTGAAAATTATCAGCAGACTGAAAAATATCAGCAGATGTCTAAAGGTACTGGGTCATGGGGCAACTGTATTGATATGGCAAGGCAAAGCAAGATGATAGAAAATGATCAGAGTAGCCTCTAAAAGCAATAATCAAGCAGTGGAGCATCTGGTCATGGTAATAATGATAAAGGTCATAAGTGCGTGGAGTTTAATGAGCTGAACATATGGCAATTCTTAAGCAAAGAATCTTAATGTTACTATCGGACATCTGAATGCACAATGTAGAATGAAATAAAAATCCTGGGTGGTGCTCTGCAAGTGCATAGAGAAATGAGAAACAACTTGTAGGAAAAGTGGCATTTACCTGGTATCTTGAAGGATTTTATTAAGCAGCAATAAGGAAAATGATAGTTAAGGAAAAAGAAACAGTGTCAGAATATGCAAGGTAGTAGGAAAATACAAAGTATTTGGGAAAAATAGCATTATGTCCCATAAAACCACAGCAGACATGATCAGGTGTTTTGAGAGTGGTATGGCCATAGATCATTCAGGGCTATTATAAACACTGGGAAACAGCTTTCCCAAAATGTGTCCTTTCTCTTATGACTAATGTCCAGAAGTAGATATGCTGGGTCAAATCTAAATTTCAGGTGACCAACTTTTCAGTCACTGCCTCCTATTTTCCAGCCTAGTCCTTTCAGCACCTCAGCTCCAGTAGTTTTTCTCCCCTACTGGGACCTACAATTCATTGTACTTTCATGCTGCCTCTCTCATTCCTCTCTGCTCCTCCCATGTGCTCATATTTCCCCAACAAGCTTAAACACCGCAGTCCATTATTGTATCTCTCACTGCGTATTCACTAAACTCCCTTGTCCCTCTCATGTATAGACTTCCAGAAAAATGTAACTCCTGGTTAAATTTCACTCTCTGTTCGTTTCGGGCTTGCATTCATGCAGCTGATTGCGGTTGGAGAAAAACACGCTATTATACTGTCTGCTCTTACCCTAAACATATGACCACAAACTGCAAGTGCACTCTATTTGTTGTCCACCAATCTCTGTATTTCCTATTAGGTTGGTGCCAACGTAACTGCGGTTTTAAAAGTAATTAAAACCATTAAAAGTAATGACAAAAACTGCAATTACGTTCACACCAACCTAAATATAACCATGAATGATTATTTTAAGCCTTTTCCTGCCTCCTCAAACCTCAGACACTTCCTTTCCTCCTGCTTCCTACTTCATTGAGCAAATGAATTACTGAAAGTACAGAGCCCTTCCCTGCCATGTCCACAGCCCCCCATGTCTCTTCCTACACGTTGCTTTCTTTTCTGCCACAGTCAATGAACTGTCAGTGCTCCAGTCTAAGACCATCTTCTGCTTGTGTACTAAAGCATATTGTCATTCAAGGACATCACTCTTAAAATTGTCCTTGCTTTAGCTTGCATTGTGTTCCCTCTCTAGTGTGTAATAGTGATCAGACTATAAGTGTACCATAGTATTTTCAGGTCAAAAAAATAAAAATCTTTTAACCTGTGCCACCCTCAATCTAAGTTAAAGTACTCCTTTATGGTAAAACTCTTTAAAAGTTGATTACTCATTGTTTTCATTGCTCTCCTTCCATTTGATGTTGAATCTACTCTAACAATTTTTTCTCTCCCTTTCCACACCAAAACTGCTGTTGTTAAAAGTCGCTGATGCCTCCACATTGCCAAATCAAATGTTTGCTTCTCCATCTTTATCTCGTTTAGCCCGTTAGCAACATTTAGCTTAAAGTTTCTTTTTGAAACACTTTCTTTACTGCTTCCAGAATAACACTTTCTTGGTTCTCCATCTATTTCATTGGCTACTCCTTCTCAGTTTTCTTTGATGATTTCTCCTTATTTTTATACATCTGAATTTGGAATGTCCCAGGGCTCAATTCTCAGATTAATTGTCTTTATTTGTGCTTTTGCCCCATGTGACAATATCCAGTGTCATAGTGTTATTTTCTATCATTCTATCATAATCTGCTGATTAGTGCCACATTTATATCTGTAGCCTGGACCTCTACAGACTTTAAAACTCACAGTGTATCCAACCTCAGTTGTTGCTCAGACTGAACATTTCCAAAACCAAACTCAGTTTTCCCCTTTATCCTTCTATAAAACTGTCTCTTCCTGTAGACTTCCTCCTCTAGGTCAATGACAACTCCATTCTGTCATTTTCTTGTACCAGGAGCTTCTAAAAGCTTGAGAGACTTTCACTCACAGCCACATCCAATTCATCAGGAAATATTGTGGAACCTACCTTCGAAATATATCTAGAATCCAATCACTTATATGTCTAATGCAACCTCCGTGGTTTGAGCTACTGTGATCTTTCACCTGGAATACCTCCACCTGCCATGGTATGCTACAGTCTCCCTAATCTACTTTTCCACCACTGCTCTTTTTCACAGAGTGTCAGAGTGACCCTTTTAAAAAGGAAGAAAAGGAAGCTAGATCATGTCACTTCTCTGTTTGAGAGCTATCATTGGCTCTTTATCTCAGAGTAAAATCAAACATCCTTATTCTTTATAATTCAGCCCTTCTCTTGCATCTTTTTAACTTCATATCCTACCACTCTTTTCTTTTCTCACACAGCTCCATTCTCACTGGCTTTCTTGCTTCTCCTTCTAAACTTGAGGCATGCTCAGGCCCTAGGGCTTTTAAATCTGCCCTTTGCTCTTCTTGGTACATTCTTGTCTGAGATACATTCATAGTGCACCCTCTCACCTTAGGGCTCTACTCAAATGTCATCTCTCAGAAAAGCTCTCTTTTATCACCTTTTATAAAATGCTCCCCAATATCAATCTGTACATTTTTATTCTATTTTGGTTTCATCTATAAACTTTTCACCTTCCAACATACTATTTATTTGCTTAATTGCCCACGCCCATTAGAAAGCAAACTTAATACAAGTAGGCAATTTTATTTTTCTTTTGATCATGCTCTCTTTCCAGGGCCTGAATCATTCCTGCAACACCTGGTTGACATCTATCATTTTTTTGCTGAATGGACAAATGAATAGCATCTATACATTCACACTATTGAATCATAGTATCAAATTGTATATTACATAATTTCTGTTAGGGCCACTTTCATCACACACTTCTAGGTATTGGATATTACTTTTAATTTTTGCTACTTTGGTGGGCAAAATACAATAGAATGTTTCTGATTACTTATATATTCTTCTTTCATCTTCACATTTTATGTATTTACGATTTTTGAAAACTGTTAATTTTGCATAAGGCTTCAGTAGATAGACATGTATTTATCATTGTTTTAGTAATAGTTTAGTGTTAACATGTGAATTAACACTATAGTACAATTCTAAATTAAAATAGAGCTTAACAGAACACTTTGGAATATCTAATTTGCCATATAAAGTGGCTATCTGAACTTTTATTATATTATTTTCTTTTTCAAATGTTGCCTCTTAGATATTATTATCTAGTTTATTCATAATCAGCTGTTTGATTTTACCTTGAATCAGTATATGCAGAAGGTCACAGTTGTGAAGAATCCACTGTAGCCCTTGGTAAATTACCAAGGGAAAAAGGGAAACATATTGCAGTACTATAGTCATCATAACTGAACCAAACTGGTTAATCACACTTTAATATTGACAGGTTACAAATTGTGAATTGTATCCTAGTTATAAATTTCTGATTTATTAAAATATATCTATGTGATGGAACTGGTTTTGAGAATTGTTCAGAAAAAAAGTTAGTAATAACTGTGAAACTACACACATTATATAAATCCAAAATTATGAATGTTTTATTCAACTTATACTTTTTTGTTCAATATTGTAAACCACTTTGATAATATTTATTTATTATAAAAGAAAACTGAAAATAGTGGCATATTCAGATCTTGACACATGCATTGAATAATTATTTGATATTTTTTCTGACATTAATTATTGAACTCCTTTTGAACATATTATGCATGAGTCTTTCTGCTACAGAATATCTTTCATTACAAACTTTCTTAGGAAGTCAGCTCCAAATAAAAGATTTTGGTTTAATAACGACAGTTTAAACAGATTTGTTAAGGTATAATTTACACATCATAAAATGTATCCTTTTAAATAGATGATTCAGTGATTTAAAAAAAATTTTTAGAGTTATGACATCCTTAAAAGTTTTCTTGTGCCACTGTGCAGTCACAGCCCACTCCTACCCATCCCCATAGTCCAACCACAGGTGAATGATCTCTCATACAATATGCAGTTCTGTGTTTTTGTAGTGGATATCAGAACTTCATTCCTTTGAAATTCCTTTTTATTGCTGAATAGTTTTCAATTTTATAGATATGTCATATTTTAATCATTAAATAACCAGTTGATTGATAGGTTTTGGTTATTACAAATAATGCTGCTGTGAATATCCACTTACAAGATTGTGTAAATATATGTTTTCAACTCTTTTGAGTAGATTCCTAAGAATGGAATTGTTGGATTCATTAGTAAGTGTAGGTTTAACCCATTCATAAGCTGCTAAACTTCCAGAGTGGCCACACAATTTTATAGTTTTCCCAGCAGTACATGAGAGTTCCACCTTCTTTACTTTCTCACTGGCACCTGGTAAGGCAGTTTTAAAAAATGAGAATCCTTCTAGCGAGTGTGGAATTGTATCTCATTGTGGTTTTAAATTGCATTTCTCTAATGACTGATGATGGTGAACATCTTTTGATGTGCTTATTTGTTCTTCTTACAGCCTCTTTGATGGAATATCTATTCAAATCTTTTGCCAGTTTTTAAGATGAATTAAATCCCTATTTTGAGTTTTAAGAGTCCTTTGTCAATTCTGATCACAAGTCCTTTGTTCAATATATGATTTACAAATATTTTTCTCTCAGTTTATTACTTATTCTTTATTTTCTTAATGGCATCTTTTGAGGAATAAAGGTTTTTAATTTTAATGAGGTCAAATTTGTCATTTTCTCTTACGGATTATGCTTTTGGTGTCTTAATCTTTGCCTAATCCAAAGTCACAAAAATTCTCTCCTGTTATCTACTAGAAGTTTTTGTAATATTAGCTCTTACATCTAGATCTATAATCCTATTTGAGCTAACCTTTGTGTATGGTTTGAGGTAAGGGCCTAAAGTCATATTTTTCCATATGGATATCTAATTGACCTGGAAACATTTGTTGAAAAGACCATCCATTTCCCACTGGTAGCTTTGTTAAAAATCAATTGATAAAAAATGTAAGGATTTATTTCTGGTCTTTCAATTCTGTTCTGCCTGTATGACAACTTCTGCCAATACCATCTGTCTTGATTACTGTAACTTTATAGTAAGTTTGTAACTTCATAGTGTAAACTCTCTAACTTTGTTCTTTTAAAAAATTATTCTGGCTATTCTAGACTTTTTTGTAATTCCCTTTCAAGTTTAGAATCATATTTCCAACTTCTACAAAAAAAAAAGCCTGGTGGGATTTTGATAGAAATGTTATAGTTCTATAGATCAATTCTTGGTAATTTTCTTGTTAACCAATATTGTCTTCATCATAAACATGAAATGTTCATCTATTTTCATATTCTTTAATTTCTCTCAGTAATATTTTATTATCAGTATACAAATTTTATACTTCTTTTATTGACTCATTGCTAAGAATTTTATTCTTTTTGATGATTTTTGAATAGAATTTCTTATTTTCATTTTTGAATTTTTAGTTGCTATTGTACAGAAATACATTTGAATTTTTTATATTGATCATGAATTCTGCAAACTTACTATATTCATTTAATAGTATCTAGTATGTTTTTCTTTTATAGATTCTTCAGGTTTTTCCACCTACAGGATCATGTAGTCCATTAATAAAGAAAGTTTTACTTCTTCGTTTCTAATTTGTGTGCCTGTAATTGCTCTGATTTGTCTAATCGCACTGGGTAGGCCTTCCAGTTTGATAACAAATAGTAGTGAAGCAGGCAGATGCCCTTGCCTTAGTTCTGTTTTAAGCGAAAGGTGTTCAAGGCTTCTCTTGGATGCCCTCTAAGTTGATGAAGTTTCTTTCTATGCTTTGTTTGTTGAATTTTAAAAAATCATGAATATGTATTAGATTTTGTCAAATAGTTTTTCTGTGTCTCTTAGGACAATGATATTGCTTTTTTGTCCTTTATTCTATTAATGTGATGGATTGTATTAATTAATTTTTATACTTTAAACTTGTCTTGCATCCCTGGGATAAATCCCACTTGGATGTGTTGTTCTTTTATATGTTGTTTGATTTGATTTGCTACTATTTTATTTTTTACATCTTTCAGAAAAAATGGTGTATTTATTTTCCTGCTTTAACTTATACTTGATACTATAGCTTTTTTTTAAAAAAAAACTTTTGGGTTTGGGGGTACACATGAAAGTTTGTTACATAGACGAACTTGTGTCACAGGGGTTTACTCTATGGATTATTTCATCACCTAAGTATTAAGGTATTAAGCCCAGTACCCAATAATTTATATATATTAAGGATGTTAATGTATTAAGCCCAGTGCCCGATAGTTATCTTTTCTGCTTCTTTTTCTCCTCCCACCTGCTGGTCTCAGGTAGACCACAGTGTCCGTTGTTTCCTGCTACAGTGAACATTTGCATACCAGTGTCTTTATGACAGAACGATTTATATTTCTCTGGGTTTGTACCTAGTAATGATATTGTTGGGTTGAATCGTAGGTCTGCTTTTAGTTCTTGGAGAGATCGCCACACTGTCTTTCACATGGTTGAACTAATTTACATTCCCACAAACAGTATATAAACATTCTCTTTTCTCTACAACCTTGCCAGCATCTGTTATTATTATTTTTTTTTTGAAAAAGAGAAGAAAGAAAGTGAGAGTGAAAGAAAGAAAAAAAAGAATGTAAGAGAGAAAGAAAGAGGAAGAGAAAGAGGGAGAGAGAACGGGATTCTTGTTCTATTGCCCAGGCTAGAATGCAGTCTAAAAATGGGTATTAAAAACC
>CAUYLG010020988.1:0-26518 GCA_963573385.1 Cacajao melanocephalus | reverse complement strand
AAAAAAAGACAGGTCTGGTGATGTGCACCTGTAGTCCAAGCTACTCAGGAGGCTGAGACAGGAGGACTGCTTAAGCCCAGGAGGTCAAGGCTGCAGTGAGCCATGATAGGCACCACTGTACTCCAGCCTGGGAGACTGAGTGAGACCATCTCTAAAAATAAAAATTAAAAAAAGAAAAAGTGTAGAATAATCTGATTTTCCCAAGATTCAACCAGCCAAAGGAGATAAAATAAGCCTCAGATCTTTCTGGATCCCATTTATGTCTGGGGTGGTTCTCTTAAAAAAAGTCTCCCTGTGCCCCTAAAAGGTTCCCTTCTGGTCTTGTCTTCTGATTGCTGCTTTGAAGGCTACTGTTTGAGAATGATTTTATGCACAGTGTCCAGCTTAAGGAAAGCTTGTATCTAAAGTAACCTTTTAACAATAACCTTTCAAATAAGGACTTTTATAATCCTCACTTTGAAAATGAGGAAACAGAAGAGTGGCAAGTTTCAATCAGTTGTCTGGGACCTCCTAGCTAGAAGGTAGGGTGCAAACCCAGGCAGTCTGGCTCAGATCTTTGATGGTTAATCATCACCCTATGCTATCTCTTTAATGAAAGCTGATATCAACCCAAGGGGGCTGCCTCCACAAGCTCTTAAGGTTGTAATGGCTTCAACCATCCAAATAAGTGTTTGCTGACTCACTGATTACCTGACTAACTGAAGAAATGAATACTGATTGACTTTAGGATGGCCAAATTCAAGCAAAGCTATGTAATATTTCAAATTCCCAGGCATATGGGTTTGCCTACACTGATCAGCCTATTTAAAAGTGCAAACTAACCCTCAACCCTGCAGTCAATATTGCTCTTCTCTGCTTTGTGTTTCTCTATAACTCTTACAACCACTGATACATGATGCATTTTATTTGTCTAACTCTCCTACTAGAATATAACTTCCATGAGGGCAAGAAGTTTTCAATGTTTTCTTCACTGCTGTATCCTCCGTGTTAGGAACCTGCCACAAACTGTGCTCTTGATAATTATTGAATAAATGAAAGCATTATTAGGTATTTCAGGCATAAATGGGATAAGAAATGTGCTCTATCTTTGGTTCAGAAATATATCCTTAGACCTATGTGCATTAATGATAAGAAATATAGCATTAAAAAGCTGGAAGGAAGTTTAACGCTCATCTTGTGCCCTTTGTCATTTTCAGAACAAGTCACTTGCTTTTTGGTAACACCAAGCTGATGGCAGAACCAGAATGAAAACCCTTTAACTGGAGTCTTCCCAACCCATAGCCCACCTATGTGGTGTGAACAGATCTGGAGATTTCTTTTTCCACTTAGCTTTGTGTTAAAAGCTGTCTTAGAAAACCCCTAATTGGCCTGATGTTGCCCCCTGCCCCCAATCTGGGCTGCTTCCCGATTGGCTGACTCCAGGGGCTTTAGAGGGTCTCTGTGATTTTGTTGGATCAGGGGGTTGCTAGCTGTTGCTTTTGAAGCAGTCCTGCTCATTGCTGATTTCCTTTAGGCATTTGTTTTTGAAGCTAAGGCTTCAAAGGCAAGCCACGTTAGAAGCAAGCAACATCAGCCATTCACCCAGTTTGAGAAGCTAGATGCAGACCCTCCAGAAGCCGTTTGTTACTTTCTTTGGGTTCAGAATAGATAAGCAAGAAGTCACCATTTGGGAGGATGGGCTGACGCCCTTCTTTGAGGAGTAGTGTTTCTGCAGAGGGTGTGCTCAGGGTTAATATTTTGATTTGCAGTTTCCCAGAGAGGGGCTGTCGTAAAATAGAGTGTGGAAATTGCCATGTGTGTTTGTATGTGTGTGTAGGTGGGCTTTTATTTGGTTCATTTTTTTGATGGTGGATAGGCAGAAGGTTTGAGAAGAAATGTTAACATTTCCAATAAGAATTAATAGAGCAGCAGCAGTTTTCAAAGTGTGGTCCAGAGACCCCTGGTGGTTCAGGAAACCCACTAAGGGGGTCTGTAAGGTCAAAACTATTTTCACAATAATACTGAGACATTAGCTCTTTTCTCTCTCATTCTCTCACCAGCATTCTGAGGAGTTTCCAGTGGCTACTTAGCCTGTGATATGGTGACAGAATGGATGTGGAAGTGGGTATGAGAAATGAACTGTCTTCTATTAAGCCAGACATTAAAGAGATTCGCAGAAAATGCAAAACAATCCCCTTCTTCTCACTCTTTTTTAAAAAAAGTAGCTACTAATCATAAATTATATTTTATGTTAATATGCAATAGGCTTATTTTTAAATAAACAATTATAAATATATATTTAAATTTCTGTTTTAGTTTTTAATACAGAAAATACTGATATATATGTGTGTATGTGTATATAAAACTCACTTTATAAATGAAAGCTCTTTCAGACCTTCAGAATTTCTAGAAGAATAAAGAGGTCCTGAGACCGAAAAGCTGGAAAGCCACAGTGATAGAGCTGTCAAAACTCAGCATAAATAAGGTCATAGAGAGCTGTGCCTTTCAGAGCAAGAAGGATCCTTGAAAGATGATCTGGCCTTGTTTACCAAGGCAGACTAAGTGTTATCCCTTTTCATGGATGGGGCAACTGAGGCTCAGAGGGTTCACAGACTTTACAGATGCTATACAGCTATTGAGGGCGGAGTTAGGGAGCAGAGCAGGGCTGAGACAGGACCAAGTCTTACTCCTTCTGATGCAGATGGAGCTTGACTCACTACCCCATGCTGCCCGAGACATGAGTGGTCCTTACTAAGAAAACGAAAACAACAAACAGACAAACCTATTTCCTTTTTTTCTGTTTTCCTTTATTAAATTTATCTTTGGTGATTTTGCTGATGAAGGTTCTGAAAGTGCTGGAAAGAACCCTTTATTTGCTCAACTTCTTGGCATTTAAAACTTTGGGCTGAGGTTGGTGCTGTCAATAATGCTGGCTGCAAGCCTCTCTCAAGGCTTGACTTGGGGAGCATCTGCTTCCAAGCCCCTTGGGGTGACTGTTGGCAAATCTCAGGCTTTTGCTGGCTATTCAACAGAGAGCCCAGTTCCCTGCCACGTGGGCCTCTGCACAGGGCCGCTCACAACATGGCAGCTAGCTCTCCTCAGAGTGAGCAAGTATGTGTGACACAGGCTGCCCAAGGTGGAAACCACAATCTTCTCGCAACCCAGCCTTGGTAGACATAACCCATCACTTTTGCTGTATTCAAATGTTTAGACTCAACTCACCAGGTCCAGTGCACACTAAAGGGGAGGGGACTACACAGGGCATAAATACCTGGGTAGGGGGGCTGTTTCTTGGGGCCCATCTTAATGGCTGCCTGTCACAGCCTCTCAACCCAACATCTGACCCTCTCACTTTTCCAGTGAATCCACATCGTCTCACAGTGCCTTGCAAGTGTAAATAGCTTGTGCTCTTTCTCTACAGGCAAAAGCTAGTGTAGCAGTTAAGGGCATGGACTCTGAAGCCTGTCTTCCTGGGTTTGAATCCCTGCCCTACCGCTTGTTAGCTGTTGGCCTCAGGCAAGTTATTTAACCTCTCTGTGCCTCAGTTTCCTACCCTCAAAGTGGGGATGATAATTGTTGCTCTTTGATGGAGGTTGTTGTGAAGATGGACTTAATACAAACCACAGAGTGCCTAAAACAACGGCTGGCGTGGATTAAGCACCAAATAGGTATTTACAGTCATTATTACTATGTACCACAGGCATTATATAAATGGTCTTATTGAGAGCAATGTTCGTATGAACTAGGTATTTTCATACTATCTGACAGGTGAAAAAACTAAGGCTTAGACAGTGTAAGCATCTTGCCCAAGGTAGCGTCACTTGTAAGTGATGGGATGGGGATTCTTTACTAGGTTCGTATGTCGTAAAGCTGGCTTTCTTCCACTCACTACATTAAGAAATGCACCATGGAAAGAAAATGCTCATGTGAGAGTTCAGGGAGAACAAGATAAGAAGATAAGTAACATACTGTTGATGTAATTATGAATTAAAAGGGAGATACTTTTTGACCATCCTATATATACCAATGAGGGATTTTCTAGGCCTAAATTTTTTACTGAGAAAATAAATGACTGGTATCCAGGCAGACTGCAAAATAACCAGTACTTAGGCTGTAATTGTTTACCATGTGATTTTCCCATTCTTTTCTATGGTATTTACCTTGCAATTAAATGATCAATAGTTACCCTGTAAGTAATAAGTATACCCATGAAATTTGTGACCTGGAAAATCAACCATTACAAGAGTGGAAGTGTTAAACAGCCTGGAAATGATCAGAGCCATCAAATCCACACCACTGAGCAGGTAAGGCTGCTTCCTCCCTTTGACACATCCATCTAGGCGCTAAATTCAGGGTTGGCTGAATCAATTCCCAGGCTGTGACTTGGCACCATCTGCAGGTCTCCCCACGTGGAGCTGGAGCTGCCTGTGGCAGTGTCTCCTTCCAGGCTGGGAGGGAGGTGCAGCTCTCTAGGTTCCATTCCATAAAATTCCATAATGCATTTCCAGGGAGAGTTACTAGGCGTGGCCAGTTGTGACCCAGTAGCCGGTTGCGTTGGCTGCCCTTGCGATGCATGTTTCCTTGTGATCTCCTTGCAGAGAGAAACTTCAGAGAAGGCCAATGTCTGTTGATAGGCCTCGGGGAACTGGGGAGTGCCCACTCCTAACATGAGTGCAGGCAGGCTGTGCTGGGGAGAATGCAGCCATTGCTCATCTCCATAGCCTCTCCAAAAAGACATAATTGATTCCATAGTTGCTTATTCTGGGGCATGACCTGTTCCCCTCCTTTAAGAACATGCATTTTTATTGGGGATTCATGATGGATTCACATGATTCAGTACGGATTTTATAGGGTGGTGGGACTCTGTCAACAGTATTTGGGAATGTCAGAGAACCTGGAACATTCAGGAAAGGCCTAGTGAAAAGGGTAGGGTTTCAACCAGTCCTGGAAGAATTTAACTAGACAAGAAGGAAGGAAAAATCCAAGTTCTTTAGCTTTCTAGCATGTGGCCATAATCAGCCTTTTCCAGCCTCAGATCCTCAGGAAGGCAGCTTAGTGCAGAGAAAGTGAACAGACTTTGGAGTTGGGAAGACTTGGTGAAAAGTCCTGGACCTGACACGACCTAGCCTTTGGGACCTAAAACAAGTCACTCAATCTCTTTGAAGCTGTTTTTCTGCCCACAAATAGGAATAACACAACCTATTGAGGGTGATGGTAAAGATATCTGAAAATATATGTGCTTATACATAGCAGGTGCTCAACAAAGCTTGGTTTCCTTCCTTGTCACCGTCCTTTCAGATCCTTTGTCAGATCTATCAGGGCTGCAG
The DNA here is from genome assembly GCA_963573385.1 of Cacajao melanocephalus. NCBI lineage: Eukaryota > Metazoa > Chordata > Mammalia > Primates > Pitheciidae > Cacajao > Cacajao melanocephalus. The sequence goes on along the minus strand of CAUYLG010020988.1, from coordinate 21,212 downwards.
GCCCAGTCAAGCCAGTTATTCCCTCCTCCTCATCTCATGCCCATCCTAGTCTCTTAAAACCCTCCTTCAAGACACCATTGCTGCCTCCTCCAGGAAGCTTCTCCCTCCCTCCAGCCATAAGGGATCTCTTCTTTCTTCACACTCTCTCAGTCACGCCATCAGGCACTCATCCCACCATAATCACTAGATATTTACTACTGGAATTTCATCTGCCTTACTGGGAACGAAGCTCCTTGGGAACATAGATCCTATCATGTCTATCTTGATCCACAACGCCTTGCCCAGAGCTGAACCCCAAAATGTGTTCAAGAAATTTTTGTTGTATGCCAATCAAAGGTCTGGAAGGAGGGCAGGAGGCAGTTCTGGAAGGGAAGGCACAGCAAGAGCAAAGGCATGGGGGCGGGCACACCAGTGTGTCCAAGGTCAACTTGTAGGAGGGACAGTTTGTGTCAGGACAGTGCCAAACCTGGCAGCTTGGGAGCATCAGGGCTTTTGCCCGTTCTCTACCTGACCACCTCCACCTGCTTCCCTGCTTTTGGGGTTGACTGGATAAACCTCTGAGTTTGGTTCACTTAAATTTACTTAACACTCAAGCTGGAAAATCTCTTTCCCACAGAGCTAGTTAAATCAGCTCTCTGGAATCGAGGTGATAGTATCTGGGGCACAGTTTTAATGGAGATGGTCCAGTCTAACAGAACTGCTCTGAAAGAGAGGTTGGCTATATCTATCTCTGCCAAGAATGAAGGAGATTCTGGCTGTCCGGGGTCATACGCGTCGTGTTTGTTAAGCCCCCAGCAGTGTTCATATTGTAGCCACTCAATCCTCACTTGTTCATGGAATTAAAACTCAAGAGCAAGAAGCAGAGCTGAACCTCTGCCAAAGAGTCACATTTGCTCTCCAGAGCCAGGATGCTTTGCAGGGAAATTTCTAAAGTAGCTCTGAGACTACCAGAGTGGGAAAAGCAGAAGAAAGATAGGATGGGAACACCATTTAAATTGGAGCTAAAAGAACTAACTCCAGATGACTAGGTACAGAGGATACTGTTGTGCTGAGCACTACCTTAGCTATACAGAAAGTACTTGTGATTTTTAATTTTTGTTTGACTTTTTACAGGATTGTGGAGTTTTCAGAAGGGACTTTGACATTTATATTCAGTCAGTTAGAGCACACAACTAGTTGGTATCAGAACTGAACCTTGTGCTAACCTCTTCCACTTGCTTTATGCTTTTTATATTTTTAGAGTCTTTACTAATATTTGTACTTCTTGCAACCAGTGACAAGCGTTGCTATCCCTATTTCAAAGATGAGGCCATTGAGGTTCAGAGTCAGTCACCTACATGGCAAAACTTCCCATGAGAGCTGCTTTCTTTTTAGTTCTTCTTGTCTTGTTTCAACTTATTGCAGGGAATAAAAATGAAATGAGTGCTGTTATTAAGGACAGGCATCTACACAGTTGCTGCTACGGGTCTCTGCTTATGTGGCAGAAGAACCCTTAGGAGTCCCTGACAACCTTGGCGGGGAGGAATGTCACCAGGAACATCACTGATTCGTCACTCCACCCTGGAAGTCCCCGGGCTGCAGAGCCTGGGGACAGCTGTGCATTCCCCAAGAAGTTCCAACTGCAGCACTCTTGGCCGGGTATGAAAAACCTCAGGCACACTTTTTCAGACAACCGTTAGCAGGCCACAGAAGTTCCTCAAGACACTTGGTTAACCTTCGTCAGATCTGTTCTGACTGTGTGGGTGGCTGGGTTTCATCAAGAGAATGCTGAAAGCAGCAACCTGGAAGGTCAGAATCTGGACCCAGGAGATCCTTGGGTCTCTGCCCTCTTCCTCCTTTCTCTGCGACTCCCCCTTTCTGAAATGTAAACTCTGACAAAATACTTACGTATTACACATGCTCCTGTATTTGTAAGCTTTGCCAGGATTTATGAGATATTTTCTCTAAATTTGTGTTAAGCTCTAGGTGCTAAAATCCAGCAGAGTTATATATGAGGGGAGATCCCCTGTGAGATCTTTTGGTTCTTAAAAAACACACTAAGCGATGTTGTGCTCTTTGGACATTGCCAATGGGTTCAGTCACTTTTTAGAATGATTTCTGTAATTAGTACTAAACTGATGGAGGACAGATTCTAGTTTTGAAAATTAATGCAGGAGAAGTTTGGACAAGAAATCTTTACTTGCTTTTATTTCTCATTTATCATCAAGTCCCAGCTTCCCCAAGATGTTACTGAACCTTGCTGGTTTCACTAACTTTAAAAAAAAAAAAAGCTGTTTTTCTTTAGTCCACAGAGTGAGCTGCTGATAGCTGGGATTGGGGTCACCAGCATGGTGACTTTCAGAGACTAGCCAGATGGCTTCATAAACAGATTCCCTGGGTGGTGAGGGCAGAGGTGAGGACAGACAATGAAGATGGGGAGTGTAAGCGCGAAGCCGGAACATCTCTTGGAGACAGCGACGGATAACAGGGAAGCAATACATCTGATTTGGTGTTTAAGAAAGGATAAGTAATGATGCTGCCAGTGTCAGACTATTAGTCCCTCGAGAAGACCTCAAGAAATGAGTGTTTAAAGTTTCCATAAACCCCAGATGATAAATCTTCTTGTCTTTCTTCCCAACTTTCAAAAATGGTGCATATTACTCAAGAAAAACCACAACGCTTTCAGCTGGCACTGGTTAGCCCAGTTTAAGGTCAGATTTTGCATAGAAGGTTCAGACAGGAAATTCATTGGCGCAAAAGCCATCAATTGGTATTGAAACAATACCATCATTTCCACAGTCTTCACACCAAGATACGCTATGTCATCTGTGGGCATCTTTTTGGATGGTTTGCTTGTAAAAATGACTACAGCACCTCTGCATTGCCAGTGAGACTCTGTTGTGAAATTCCACAGAATAAAAGAAAAGGGGAAATTTTGCTGTGCCGCCTGGAGTCTATTCTCGGTTAGGAAGGAGGAGGAGGAAGCCGTTAGTTCAACAGACGAGTCTGTACTGTGACTTCCACAGTTAAACAAAATGCTTGAACCAAAGCATTCAATTTTTGCCCTTAAAGCATCATTCATCTCTGACAAGTCAGCCAGGTTGGCCTGTTACATTTTAAGCTATTAGATTTTCATAACACTTTTATAAATGAATATACTCCCAACTGGCTACTCCTCTTGAGAAAACTAGGAAGTGATCTGAAAAAGATGATAATTTATGGTAACATAAGGCAAGACCAATTGTTCCTCTTTGGATTAACAGTTCAGAGTTGAACTGAAGTCCAGGGACTTGAATTTCTAAGCAGTATTATCCCCCTGCAATGTTAAAACTTTCTGGGCCAATTTTGCCATTGATAAAAACTTTCATTTAAAAAATATTAGACTGCATTTCCTAAGAAAGATTAATTGAAATATTCAACCATTTTACATAAGAATATTACAAACTTAAATTCTTATTTTAATTATTTTTGGTTTTTAATTATGAATAAATAATAATTGTACTCATTCATGGGGTCATGTGATATTTTGATCTACATAAGGCTTCTTATGCTGATGGACCATATTGTCAGGAGTGATTATCATGAAGAGCTAAAATTGCTGCCACACAGCAAGGATAGGAAGGAGAATGTCTTGAACCAAAGCATATGATGTGTAACGACCAAATCAGGATAATTGGGATATCCATCACTTCAAGCATTTATTATCTCTTTGTGTTAGACTCTTTTAGCTATTTTGAAACATGCAACAAATTATTGCTAACTATAGTCACTCTATCATACTACTAGACGGTAGATCTTCCTTCTATCAGAAACTTAAATTCTAATGTATGTTTTGATTTTATATTTATGGGTCTAATACACTTTCAAATATGTTTATATTAAGTCAATATATGTATAAATTAGAACTAATGACATCATTACAAAAATAGTAAGATCAAGGTTTATAATAAACAAGACTTATTTAAGAATTTTATGGGCCAGGTGTGGTGGCTTACGCCTGTAATACCAGCCCTTTGGGAGACTGAGGCAGGCAGATCACCCGAGGTCAGGAGTTCAACACCAGCCTGGCCAACTTGGTGAAACCCTGTGTCTACTAAAAATACAAAAATTAGCCAGGTGTTGTGGCATATGCCTGTAATCCCAGCTACTTGGGAGGCTGAGGCAGCAGAATTGCTTGAACCCAGGAGGCAGAGGTTGCAGTGTGCCAAGATTGCACCACTGCACTCTAGCCTGGGCAACAAGAGCTAAACTCTGTCTCAAATAAAAAATAATAATAAGTCAGAGCAATTAGGCAAGAAAAAGAAATAAAGGGTCTTCAATTAGGAAAGGAGGAAGTCAAATCATCTCTATTTGCAGATGACATGATTGTATATTTAGAATTGTCTTGGCCCAAAATCTCTTTAAACTGATAAGCAACTTCAGCAAAGTTTCAGGATACAAAATCAATTTGCAGAAATCACAAGCATTCCTATACACCAATAACAGACTTAAAGAGAGCCAAATCAAGAAAGAACTGCCATTCACAATTGCTACAAAAAGAATAAAATACCTAGGAATACAACTAACAAAGGATGTAAAGGACCTCTTCAGGGAGAACTGCAAACCACTGCTCAAGGAAATAAGAGAGGACACAAACAGTTGGAAAAACATTCCATGCTCATGGTTAGGAAGAATCAATATTGTGAAAATGGCTATACTGCCCAAAGTAATTTATAGATTCAATGCTATCCCCATCAAGCTACCTATGACCTTCTTCACAGAACTGGAAAAAACCACCTTAAACTTCATATGGAACCAAAAGAGAGCCCACATAGCAAAGTCAATTTTAAGCAAAAAGAACAAAGCTGGAGGCATCATGCTACCTGACTTCAAACTATACTACAAGGCTACCGTAATCAAAACAGCATGGTACTGGTACCAAAACAGAGATATAGACCAATGGAACATAACAGAGGCCTTGGAGGCAACATCACACATCTACAACCATCTGATCTTTGACAAACCTGACAAAAACAAGTAATGAGGAAAGAATTCCTTGTTTAATAAATGGTGTTGGGAAAACTGGCTAGCCATGTACAGAAAGCAGAAACTGGACCCCTTCCTGACACCTTGCACTAAAATTAACTCCAGATGGATTAAAGACTTAAACATCAGACCTAACACCATAAAAACCATATTAGAAAAACTAGGCAAAACCATTCAGGACATAGGAATAGGCAAGGACTTCATGACTAAAATACCAAAAGCATTGGCAAAAATAATCCAAAATAGACAAATGGGATCCAATTAAACTCCAGAGCTTCTGCACAGCAAAAGAAACAATCGTTAGAGTGAACTGGCAACCAACAGAATGGGAAAAATTTTTTGCAATCTATCTATCTGACAAAGGGCTAATATCCAGAATCTACAAAGAACTAAAACAGATTTACAAGAAAAAAACAAACTAACCCATTCAAAAGTGGGTGAAGGACATGAACAGCCACTTTTCAAAAGAAGACATATATGAGGCCAACAAACATATGAAAAAATGCTCATCATCACTGGTTATTAGTGAAGTGCAAATCAAAGCCACACTGAGATACCATCTTATGCCATTTAGAATGGCGATCATTAAAACATCTGGAGACAACAGATGCTGGAGAGGATGTGGAGAAATAGGAACACTTTTACATTGTTGGTGGGAGTGTAAATTAGTTCAACCATTGTGAAAGACAGTGTGGCGATTCCTCAAGGACCTAGAAATAGAACTTCCATTTGACCCAGCAATCCCATTACTGGGTATATATACAAAGGATTATAAATCATTCTATTATAAAGACACATGCACATGTATGTTCATTGTGGCACTGTTTACAATAGCAAAGACCTGGAACCAACCCAAATGCCCATCGATGATAGACTGAACAAGGAAAATGTGACACATATACACCATGGAATACTATGCAGCCATAAAAAATGATGAGTTCGTGTCCTTTGTAGGGACATGGATGAATCTGGAAACCATCATTCTCAGCAAACTGACACAAGAACAGAAAACCAAACACCACATGTTCTCACTTATAGGTAGATGTTGAACAACGAGAACACATGGACACAGGGAGGGGAGCATCATACACTGGGGTCTGTTGGTGGGGGACTAGGGAAGGGACAGTGGGGGGTAGGGAGTTGGGGAGGGATAACATGGGGAGAAATGCCAGATATAGGTGACAGGGGGATGGAGGCAGCAAACCACATTGCCATGCATGTACCTGTGCAACAATCCTGCATGTTCTGCACATGTACCCCAGAACCTAAAGTGCAATAAAAAAATATATATAAATTAAAACAAAACAAAACAAAACATAATAATAATAATAATAAAAGAATTTTGTGCATCAAACTACTACCCCCAGAAATACTACCACTCTGAATTGTACATGTTACAAGTTACCTACATTTCATGTTAAACACACACACACACACACACACACACACGCAATTTTATAAATTTTTATAATGAGATTTTAAAATTATAACTTATTTTGTTACTTGTAACTTATTTATTTATAATTGGCTATAAGTGCATGGACATGATTCATGTATCATTTAGCAATTCTTTTGGAGAGAAAAATCTAACCTACAAATTGTTTTCAAATGTAGTTATAGTTTTATAAGTATTAAATTTAACAATTAGTGTCACGTCACGTTTTATGTTTGTAGACATTGAATTAAACATTTGATTTTGTGATTTTATTTTTGTGTTATGGAATCAATACCATTTTTTTCCTGTGGTCTCTAGCATTTCTGTAGAATCTCAAGAAGCACTGTGTTCATACTGCCTGACGTTTATGATGGCCCTGTTTATAAAATTCCTTAAAGTCATAAAACATTTAAATGCATAGGACATTGAACAAGTGGTAATGTTGTATTATTGTTGTATTCTTTCTCTTGATCCTATAAGCTAGACTACTCAGGTCCAGGAACCAAGAGTTAGAAGTTGGGGCCGGGTGTGGTGGCTTGCGCCTGTAATCCAAGCATTTCGGGAGACTGAGGCAGGTGGATCACGAGGTCAGGAGTTTAAGACCAGCCTGGCCAAGATGGTGAAACCCTGTCTGTACTAAAAAAAAATATAAAAATTAGCTGGGTATGGTGGCGGGTGCCTGTAATCCCAACTACTTAGAAGGCTGAGGCAGGGAATTGCTTGAACCCCGAAGGCAGAGTTTGCAGTGAGCCGAGATCGTGCTACTGCACTCCAGCCTGGGCGACAGAGTGAGACTCCGTCTCAAAAAAAGAAAAAAGTGGGATTGGTTCTCGTATGTACACTCCTAGCGACCTACTTGTAGAATTCTTACTCCTTGTCCTTTAACACTTAAACTCTGCTGGATTGGAATCCCTGGTTCTTGAGAGAGGGACTGAAGAACTTCCTGCAGGGGACACAGTAAAGGTACTAGTAATCTATATTTCTATAAATCTGAAGCTGTGACCACTACCCAATCAGTTTAGGCATCTTGTGCTGATGGATGATATTGGCAAGGGTGATGATCACAAAGAACTAGAATTGCTGCCGCATAGCAAGGATAGGAAGGAATATGTCTTGAACTAAAGTAATTCCCTGGGGTGTCTCTAGGAGCTTCCAAAGCCCAGTGCTAACTGTTAATGAATAAGGGCAAGAAGCATAGCCTCAAATCAGGAAAGCAACTGAAGGTTCAGGTTCTTTGAGCATGATGGTCTGGATTCACCATAGTGTTGGCTGAGTGGGAGGGAAAGCTAAAACATGTGATAGAGAAAGAAGATGAAAAATAGCAGATATGGCCTTAGGATCAGCTACAGCAGCAGGGACTAGGATCTCTACCAGGGAAGCTTGGGTTTTAAAGTTTTGATAGAGATTTCAGCTGGCTACCACCTTGAAGGTTCTGTGATAGTTTGAACTTAACAGAGGGTTTGAACAAAGCTGGGCAGTGTGAGGGGTGGACTGTGCTGGTAGCTCATGCGCCCTGCTTCATATCATGTTGGACCACCTTTTCCCTCCTTTCCTTTCCCTTCCCCTTCCTTCCCTTTCCCTTTTTCTTTTCTTTTCTTGTTTTCTTGTCCTCCTCTCATCTCCTTTCCTGTCCTTTCCTCCCTCTCCTCTCTTCTCTTCTCCTCTCCTTTCCTTTCTTTTTTTCTTTTCTTTTTAGAAGGGGTCTCTCACTCTGTTGCCCAGGCTGCAGTGCAGTGCTGCAATCACGGTTCACTGCAACCTCCACCTCCCAGGCTCAAGCGATCCTTTTACTCAGCCTCTGGAGTAGCTGGAACCACAGGTGTGTGCCCCCATGCGCAACTAATTTTTTTTTGTTTTTGTAGAGATGGTTTTGTGCCATGTTGTCCAGGCTGGTTTCAAACTTTTGGGCTCAAGCAATCCACCTGCCTCAGCCTCCCAAAGTACTGGGACTATAGGCATGAGCTACCACACCAGCCTTGGCCCAGCTTTTTAATTTCAGCATTGCTATGGCAACTCTCTCATGCAGGTATACTCCGAGAACACCTTTCTTCAACCATTCCTTGCTTCTCTTGCTTTCTGCCCTGGGACTTGTTGGCTACTGTGATGGGAGATGTCCAGCCATTCTGTACATAAAAAACTTGGACATTTGAAGGTATTATTACCTTTGGGGGCAACCCTAGACCAGGGATGACAGAAGCCTATGGATAAATGCCCCTGTAGAGTCCCAATCAGTAGTTCTGGAATGCAACTGGCATAGAATGAATCATAGAGTTTTCAGAAACTCTATGATTCCTTTTCTTCAGATGGACATTTCCAGGGTGGATTTGTATAAAATCCCCATTGTGACTGGTCCTCAGGAATTCATAGAGATGATCGGCTTGAAAATGAATGCCAGCATAGGCTTTCCCTTTCCCTCTGATCTATTCTCACTAGTCAATCATGCATGTTTTCTGGGATCACTTCCGAAAATAAACTACCTGTGTGTGAGTCCCTGTCTCAGGCTCTGAATTTGGTGAAACTCAGACTAAGAGAAATAAAAACTGTTCTAATTCCCTATCCTGAATATATTGGCTTTTCCCTTCTGCAAATTGTGTGTGTGTGTGTGTGTGTAACATAAATTATAACATTAATTAATCGATTTATAAAATTAATCAACTTTATAGTCAAGGGTTGAGAGGCTCAGTTCTCAAATCTGTGTGATTATTCAAATTGCTTGGAAACCCCTTCAAACTTACCATTCCAGAATCTCCAGGGTTTGGATCCAGAACCCTACATTTTCTTAAAACTCTATGATGCATTCTATACCAGTTGTGTTCCAGAACTACTGATTGGGATGCTCTAAGTCTGTTCCAGTGACAAAGGATTCAGAACTCATGAACTCACAGATACTGTTAAGCAGGAGGGGGATGCATGGGACCCTAAAATTTCTTTAGGCAGAGAGAGTCAGAGGAAAGGCAGATGCATATGAGATTTTCAAAAGGCTGTGTGCTCTGTCAGATGCCTCACAACATGTCCTTGTGTTACATGGGATGGCTGATATTTTGGTTTGGTTTGATATAAATACTTTGTGAAGTTGCCGGCTTGCTCCATTTTTGAAATTGTCATGGCATTCATTGCTTCAAAAGCTTCTTCTCTTTCCTCTGTAGATTATACTCTCTTCTGCATGTGAGAGCCCTCTATTTAGTTCTAAAGGCAGTCAAGTTTACAACACAGGGAGAAAACAACAATCAGGCTACATTTTCACTTGTTGAAGGTTCTGAGAATGTAAGTTTTTAATGTGTAAATTCTGTGACATTTGAAAATTCTTTTTTTAAAGCTATCAGCTTAAGAATCACAAGAGATGGTCTCCCTCGTTCCTGCCTTAAAGAGACCTTCAGAGCATTTTATAAACAAGGCCATCTCCCCACTAGGCTATGGGCACGGTGCCAAGGGCCCTCAGACTTTACCAGGTCTGTGAAAATGGTGCAGGCTGGTGCCCCCTCACTTAGTGCCTTTGTGAGAGGTATGCCCTCTAGGCCCTTTGGGGGAACACAGTGCTGTGGTGGCTTCTCTCATTTTACATAACAAATCCATTTTGAACATTTTCACTTTTCTGAGCCTTCCATTGCCCTCCTCCCTATTCTGCAAAACAGTCTTGTGTATCTCGATTGCATTTAGTCTCATCATTGTGCCCGAACTTCAAGGAGCCACCCCAGCAGTGGATTAGGACTGATTCCAGGTGACTGCACCAGGGTGTCAGATCAGATCCACAGGACGTTGCTCTGATGTCAGTAGAATTCCTTCTTACTCAGTCTTACGTTCAACTCCCAAGATCCACTCCCATGTGCTCCCTCAGCCCCCACCGGCACACATGGGGGGCTCTTGTAGTACGAGGTTGTGTGTGTTTTCTCCCACTTGGGTTGTGCTTAAACTGACTGTAGTTTTTGGTCTGAAGGCAGTGAAGGGAGAGGCAAGGTGTTCTGGAGGAAGATAAGCATCATTGTACAAAGTACCTGCCTCAGGTGAAGTCTTATTGTTGTTTCCAGGTGAGAGGAGGTGGCTTTTTTCCAGCTAGGGAAAGGGAATGTCTTATTAGTCTAAAGATTAAGAGGATTTGGAGTGTTCCAAGTTCTCAGGCTCATCTACCCGAGCATCCCCATCCTGGGTCTCTAGATCCCACTGTTTCTCTATTAGGACTCCAACTGCGGCACAGAAAAACGCTGAAGCTGTGTATTCAGTCTGTGAATCTGCTACCCTTCTTATTAAATCCGAGGTCTGGATTTCAGCACAGTCTGCTCTTTGGCTTTGGGGGCCAAGTATTTTCTCCCAGCTTCAACACTGCCGAGGAGCCATTTTTACTTTCATAGGATGTCCTGAAGTTGTTAGTTGGATAACTTGAGCCTCTTTTTTTTTTTTTTTCAAAGTGTCTAAAGCCCTTAACAAAAGCTGGATAACTTTTAATGGTAATTAAAATTACCATTGCCTGGCCAGGCGCAGTGGCTCATGCCTGTTATCCCAGCACTTTGGGAGGCCGAGGCGGGTGGATCACCTGAGGTCAGGAGTTCGAGACCAGCCTGGCCAACATGGTGGAACCCCGTCTCTACTAAAAATACGAAAAAAAAAAAAATTAGCTGGGTATGGTGGCAGGTGCCTGTGATCCCAGCTTACTTCAGGAGGCTGAGGCAGGAGAATCATTTGAACTCAGGAGGTAGAGGTATGGTGGCAGGTACCTGTGATCCCAGCTTACTTCAGGAGGCTGAGGCAGGAGAATCATTTGAACTCAGGAGGTAGAGGTTGCAGTGAGCTGAGATCGTGCCATTGCACTCCAGCCTGGGCAACAAGAACAAAACTCTCTCTTGAAACAAACAAATAAACAAAATTACCATTGCCCCTACCATTGAAGGGCTCCTACTGCCACGTAAGCCAATGCTTCCCATACTACCCATGGTTCATCCAAGTTCCACCTGTGAGAGAGAGGTTTAGTAATCAGGATGCTACTGCATGCCAGAGTTAATTACCACCTTACTATCAGCAGTGGCATCTTTATTGCCCTCTGATCCAATTCCAAAATCTCATCTCAAGGGTCTTTTTTTGAGGCCCACTTCTAGTATTCTTTGTCTTAACCTGAGTTTTCCCCAAAAATGTGAGCCTGAGAGAAGAGACTGCTTTCAGGTAGTTGGTTTTAGGAAGTGACTCCAAAGAACAGGTGGCGAGGACTGCAGGGAGAGAGGGTGGCCGGCAAGGAGCAGGAGTCAATCCAAGAGGGCAGTCATTAAGTTCATGAGCCCATCATCCCTTTTGGAGACTGGAGTTTGATCCCATTGGGGTCCCTCTGAAAAGCTGTGCAGCCTGTACCTCCCTCAGGATGGTCTGCTTGGGAGTTACAAGAGACGGGTATTTACCCAAGTCTCCACTGCCTCCCTTTCTCCATTAGTCAACGGCTGCTCCTTGGTGTGCTAATTTCTCATGCTTCCAAGCTTGTGCATGGTTTAAAAATGCATGGTGTCCCATGTGGTGGGACAGAGATACCTGGTACAGCTGCTATGAGGCAGGGCATGGGAGATATCTGGTCAGGACCCAGCCAAGAACCCATCCGTTAAGTGGAAACCAGGATAGAAAATAATTTTAAAAAGCTGACATACACACACAAACCCACACACACCCCACTAATGTGTGTCTTATGGGTTGTATGTTACTCTCAATTTTTTAAAAAAAATGTATGTGTGGAAAAAAATTTCATTTCGTTATCTCTCCTTTTAATTTTTCTCTAAATATTTAAGCCGTGGAGAAAATAAAATATCCCTAGGAGAAAGTCACTTGTGACTTTCCAAAGGAAAAAAAATAATAGCATAAAAAATGAAGAAAAGGAAACAAGTGAAAAACCAGCTGCCCAAAGGACTCAATGGAAAAAAGTCTAACCCAAATGATGCCTGATTTGTCTTGAAGAAGGTACCCCCATCCCTCTGCTCCGTGCCAACACCTCCTCAGCCTTGAAGTCCCAGTTGATTTCTCTGTGGTTTCCAGCTGCTTTCCCCTCCCCCGACTCTGCAGGCCCGGCCCTCCCACAGAGTTACTGGCTCTGTCATCTGTGCTCCTGAAGCCTTTGACACAAAGCTGTGTTCCAGCATCTATCACTGCGCGGCAGCTCTCTGTTTAACCTTCCTAATAGATCAGGGCCTCCCTGTTTTTGTTTTTTTTTTAACCATGGGTTCCTTTTCCAGTCCTTTGTATGAGCTCAATTTCTGAGTTGCACTCATTTAGTCATTTAGCAAATGACCTTTCCGGGTCTGCTGTGTGCTGGGCACAGCGAGAGAGTGACACCATTTTATAAGACCCAGGTCTTTGCCTCGGCAGGAGGCAAAGAAATCTACTGGGCAGGTCAGAGAGGTAGCTGATTAAAAGTCCCAGCTCCATTATGAAGCCGGAAATTTTAATTTCAGGTGTTAGACAGATGGTCTTGAGCTGGCAAAACCCATGGGGTGAGCTGGGGAGATAATGACTCCATCAGAGGTGAAGACACAGGGTAGCCTGTGGAGGAGGTGGGTGACCCTCAGCCGGGGGCCTGAGCGTACACTTCCCACCTCACACAGGCGCGTGTGGGGAGGAAACAGAACTACTGTCCTGAGCCAAGGCCAGCCTGGGCAAGGAACAGTGGGATCCGGGGGAGACGCTGGTCAGACTGTTAAATCCAGTTGCATCTAGAAAGGAGGAACTTGCTGGGGGCCCTATTAGGACAATAATTCTAAGTACCAGAAGCAATTTAAGTAAAGTCTGCATTACCTGCCCCAACCCATGTTTTCCCCACAGCCTTCACTCCTTTCCCACCTGTTGATCTTCTCAGATCAAACTCACCCCTAGGATGAAAATCACCATGTGGAGGTAACGGGTTGGGGCTGCCCACAAACCAGCCCTGTGAGTGCTTTGGAGAGAAACGCCTTGCCAGGAAAGAGTGATTCAGAAACATCAAGGCTTAACTCTCAATCTCAGGTCTCATGGCAGTTTCAGGTCTAGGTCAAGAGGTGAAACAGCCCAGACAAACCATCCTCAGCATCTTCAAAGTGAGGCTGCTCTGAACTTGTCTGAGGTTTCTGGTCAGGCGTGTGCAGAAGTTTGACTAGGACTCACTTTTCCACTGGTGGCATGTTCTGTCAATTTGGAAATTTTCATGAATTATTTTGAAAGCATCCATGATGAAGGGAAAGAAGTAGATGCCTTATTTGTTACTTTTACTTTTTCACTATTATTATTATTTTTTGAGACAGTGTCTAGCTCTGATGCCGAGTCATTGTCTGGGATAAATACCCAAGATTCGTTGTTTCACGGTTACTGAAAACTAGGACGCAGACACACAAAGAGTGAGGTTCGGAGCGGAAGTTGAATAGGCAAAAACCCCGTTTTCATGGTAAAGGTTAAATTTTACCATGTTACCTAGGCTGGTCTTGAACTCCTGGACTTAAGTGATCCACTTGCCTCAGCCTCTCAAAGTGCTGGAGTTACAGGCATGAGCCACTGTGCCCAGCCATCATTTGAATTTTTTTTGTTTAACTGGGGTAAATTTACATGACGCAAAACTAAGCATTCTTTTTTTTTTTTTTTTTTTTTTGAGATGGAGTCTTGCTCTATTGCCCAGGCTGGAGTACAATGGTGTGATCTCGGCTCACTAAAACCTCCACCTCCCTGGTTCAAGTGATTCTCCTGCCTCAGTCTCCCCAAGTAAGCTGGGATTACAGGCGCCCACTACCATGCCCAGCTAATATTTTTGTATTTTTAGTAGAGACAGGCTTTCACCAGGTTGGCCAGGCTATTCTCAAATTCCTGACCTCAGGTGATCCACCCACCTTGGCCTCCCAAAGTGCTGGGATTACAGGCATGAGCCACCGCGCCTGGCCAAAAGTAAGCATTCTTAGGTGTACAAGGCAGTGACATTTAGTACATTCATAGTGCTGGGCAACCTGTATCTAGGTCCAAAACATTTTTGTCACCCCAAAAAGTGATCCCATATTTATCAAGCAGTTCCTCCCATTTCTCCCTCCTACAGCTCCTGGAACCACCAAATCCGCTTTCCATCTCTACAGATTTAAAGATTCTGGATATGTTGGGTAAACACATACAATATGTGGCCTTGTGTGTCTAAGTTACTTTCACTTAGTATAGTATTTTCAAGGTTCATCTATGTTGTAGCATGAATCAGAACTTTATTCCTTTTTTTTTTTTGAGATGGAATTTTGCTCTGTCACCCAGGCTGGAGGGCAATGGTGTTCCATTAATCTATCACTTCTATTTTTTGCCACCTCTTAATATCTTGGATGTTGAGGCATCTGAAGATGAAACTGGTTCACAGAGTCCCTTCTGTGTTCTTTGAAAAGGAAGCAACTTGTAAAGGAAGTGAGGACAACCCAAAGTGCAATTCCCAAAAATTGGCATCTTTAGGTTAGGAAAGTCTCCTTCTGACTCTGCTGTGAAGGAGACAAAAGAGATCTTTGATGTATGTAATTATTTTCTTGTTTAAAATAAAGCACTGGGCTTGAATTCCCTAAGTGGGTCTCTCTTCCCTGATTAGACAGTTTTCTGAATGCTCTAAAGTGGACTTTGTAGATAGAAGATAGAAATACGATGGGTGAGTTCGGTTCTCCAAATCTCTTAGTATAAATACAGCAAGGCTCTAACAATGGGATGAGACACACACCTGCCCGTGGGACCTGGTGTTTGGGTTTGGCTTGTCTCCACCCTTGGGGTACAGCCTCCACCTTACCACCAGCCCCACTATTTGTGCTCACAGAGCTGGGGTCCAATTAAGACAAGAGAGCTCCTTTTTCTCTGACCTCTTTCTTTACTCAGCCACAAGTTGCAGCAGAGGAGACGAGATAAAGAAGAGGAACCTCAAGGAAAGGACCAAGTTGGGGATGAACGTAAACAGTGTGTTTGCTGCCCAGTGACGAGAAAGTGGTGTGAGAAGGGCAAATTGATGCACAGTTAGACCTGGCCGGGAGTGGGGCAAGCTCCCTTTCGTTGTAGGGGACTCACAGTGTGAACCTGCTAATGCTGAGGGACCAGCAAGGTCAAGTGCCCTTTTATCTTTATTCCCAGAGGATGGACTCTTGGATAGCCAGGCTGAATTTCACTAGCAGATTTTTCTAGAATTTTCCCCAGAGTCCATTTACCTGAATTGGAGTACTTACAGTGAAGCTGGGGTCTGAACCTGTTAATTAAATGTGACTGGTGGAAACAACAGCTTTATGGGTTTATGGCAGAATTGGTGGGTGGATTTCTCCATTCTGAATATAACTCTGGGTTTAATCTAGTATTCCTGCCACTCTTAGGTTTGAGCTCCCCTTGGGGTCTTAGCCTTTTTCTGGGACAGCCTATAAGCTTCCAGCATTGCTTTATTTATCTCCAACCTCATACTGAAGTGGTAGAAAAAAGGGAAAACAAGAAGCAGGAGACTTGAGTTTTAGATCCAGTTTTTGCTAAGGGCAAGTCGTTACCACCTCAGTGTGGCCGATCTCTACAATGAAACAGGGAGGGGAGAAGTTTGCCCAGGTGTGTTCTGTATATACCAACTTCTGTGTGTGATTGTTTGAGGGATGACCTGGGGGAGGCTTTGGTTTCCACCCCTTTCCAGCTTGCCAATTACTTGGATGGAGGAAGACCTCAGGCAAAGAAATGCAATAAGTCAGGAAGTGTAAGGCCTGAGGGCATGAGTTGCAAACACTCAGTATGAATTTCCCTAGTGTTCTGCATTTAGGATGCTATCAATTTTCATATTAAAAATCACAGTCAAATGGAACAAAAGGTTAATTTTTGCTTGTTATTGTTGTTGTTAGTTATGGTTAGTCCTTAGGTAGTTGTGCTCCCCCACTCCTCCACCCCATCCTTGGCAAATAGTATAATTACTCAACAAAGAAGGAAGTTCACTCTTATTTCACACAACAGACCAGAGGTAAGTGGTCCAGGGCCTGAGGGGGGACTCTGCCTTTGTCCACACCCAGCTTTCACCTCTGATCTAGCATGGCTGCTCTAGGTCTCATCAAGACCCAAGTAACAAGGAAGGAAATTTGTGGCAGGAGAATAGGGTCTGGAGGAGGGAACATAAGGCTGATTCATGCTGACCTCCTAGAACGAAATCAAATGGAAACACTTCAGCTATGACAGGAAATATCCTCTCCATTTGCATAGGGCGTACACTGAGTAAAGGAACTTCGTAACTTTACTACATCCTCTTCATTTACATAGGACGGACACCAAGTAATCAATGAAAACCTCTAGAGGACATTTAAACTCCAGATAATTCTGTAATTCCAGAGAATTCAGCCCCTATGCTCGGGCCTGCTCCCACCCTGTGGAGTGAACTTTCGTTTTCAGTAAATCTCTGCTTTTGTTGCTTCATTCTTTCCTCGTTTTGTGCGTTTTGTCTAATTCTTTGTTCAAGATGCCAAGAACCTGGACACCTTCAACTGGTAACAAAATGGCAAGAGGACACTCACCCCTTTCTTAGTAGGATATGACCTGGAAGTTGCACATATTCTTCTACTTATGTTTCATTACAAGATTTGGTCACACGGCCATATATTAAGCTGCAGAAAGGCTACCAAGTGTCTCTAGCTTGGCTATGTGCCTAGTTAAGATTCAGGGCTTTGTTTTAGAGATGGGGAGAATGACTATTATGGTTTTCTCTGCCAGTAGGCTTATTATTTTCCAAAATGACTTGTGTCAAAGTTCAGTGCCACTAAAATTGCATGGGCATACCAGTTTAGCAAGTGTTTATTAGGGATCTTTTATTGTGTAAAACCTGCTGATACCATAGGAATGTTGATATAGAATATGCAGGCGAAGGTTAGCACACAAGAAACAGCTATAGACAGGGATTAACTTAAATGGTGAATTTCATGGTTCATACCCTACATATTTTGGAAAGGATCAGCAAAATCTGGGGTACGTGGGAGTTTCCCTGGAGAGGTGACTCCAGGTGGAATCTGCAGGATGGTGTTTCTCACCAACTTCTGTATCTGCTCATAGGGTCAGGGGTCACTAAAGGAAGTCCTCACTTGACCCTCGATGCCATTCTAACCAACTTTTTTTTACCTTTTTCACTATATCTTTCCACTGTCAACACTGCAAAATGGTAGCGTTTTGAAATGTACTTCCTCTTCCTTTTCAGTTCATATTTAGGGACGTATTAATGAGTGGAGTAAAGCACTCGGAAAAGCAGCAGGAATAGAGGATTCGTGTATGCCAGAGGGGTTGAAGGCTCTTGATAGATTCAGAGAATGCAGGTCTTCCAGCTGCTGAGGGTGTATGCTTCCACCATGCCTTACAGCAATCCCTGAAGAAAGTGGGGTCTCTAAAGTTCTATTAACAGGCAATTACTAAACACCTTTAACAGAAAATATTCCCTCTGGGTTCTTTTCCTTTACATTCCGTGAGTTGGAGAAGGGAAGGAATTAGTGTAGTAGCTGAATGAAATGATACCAGTTGATGGTGTAAGACTCTACAAGCAGCAAAAGTCTTGACTATAAAAGATACTTTGTCAAAACTGGGAAGAAGATATTCATATTTGTCCCTGCTCCCTGGATTTTCATCTCGTAGCCATTCTTCGCATTCCTCCAAAATGTGTCCTGCTTGGCAGGATCTCATGCTCTACTTTCTTGTTCTGCATTTTCTGGAGTCTTAGCCTACCTTCTCTTATCTCATTCTTCATCCCTCTATCTACCCATCTATCCTGTCATCTACCCATCCAACCATCCATTTGTGAAAAATAAAATTTAAAAGCTGTTGGAACCCCAAAAACACTTTGAGAGATGTGACTGTAATTTGAGTCACATGTAGTCACAACTTTTGTTTCTGAGATTATAGATTAACGACCTTTCTTATTTTTCTTGTTAGAGACAATTAAATGACTTCAAGAACAAAAACCTCCTGCCTTCTAAATTAATGACCATTGTTATAAACTAACTTCCCCAGACAGCCCATGACTATTACACCCTCTGTAAAAGGAGATAAATATACCCTTTACAAAAAGAAATATTGCCTATCACCAATCAAGTTGCTGTAACTATGTGCCAACTTTGTATGAAAAATGCTGTCATCCTGCTAAAAACTCTTCTGTCTCTGCCTACATAAATGAAACCTTAACTTCTGTACTTTAAAACTCTGACTCCATTCTGTTGGAATTGGTGTTTCTGGGTAGGCCATCCTCAAACTGCACTTGAATAAACTGTCTTGAAATTAGATTCTGATCCTTTCGATTATTATCATCCATCCATCCATCCATCCAACCATTCAGGTAAATTAATGTAAACCACAGTGTTATTGGCTTTAAAAATCTTAACGCTAAATTGTTCCCAGTTGAGAGGATTTCTGGCATACTAACACAATAAAGGGGTAGATATTGGGGGAGAACATACAGTGGGTTTAACTATCTTATGTTCTCTACTTAACCATATAGCTGGTTATCTTAAATCTGTTATGCCAGGATAAAAGCAAGTTTAAAGATGGTTCTGCTCAGTCCACAGTCACTTCTGCCTAGTTGCTATCGTTATAGAATGTGAAATAAACTGCAGCTGTGGCCACAAAGGCCCTTGTGCTGAGGCTGGGAGGGCCCAGGTTGCAGCAGATGTGGAGGCCTCTGCCACGCACCTGTCCTGATCTCACTGCTGACCTCCTTGCAGGGTTTCAGTGGCGGGGCTCCTCCTGTGGTCAGGTCACTGGGATTTCGGGTACAATCTGTCCTGTCATCACTTTCACTCTGATTAGCCTCATTCTGAAGAACTTTCAGCAGCATTCACAAACATGGGTCAGCATGAGGAAACCAGTTCCTCTGTATAGGACTGATTTAATCTCTTTGTACAGAGACTGATCTTGGGAGAAAACACACTCCTGTTTACGTCAAACACACAGGACATGTCAGCCCACAGCCACTCTCAATGCTTCCTGGGTTTACTTGGTGGGGGCCCCTCTGCATCGCTGGGACTGTGAGTGGAGAGATTGGTCCTGATGCGTCAGTCGCTGCTGGGCGTGGTGCCATTGGCTCTGGGTGTAATCAAACAATCTGTATCTTAGTGGGACATCCTGCTTGCTCTGTGTGACTCAGAGCTCCTGGGGCAGCTGGTTGGAGCTTTGTTTATAACAGTGCCACCCCCTCACTCCACACCTCCGACTCCCTATAAACCACTCCACAGGTGGCCAGACTTTTGATGCAAATAAGTTTGTCAACTGTTGCTCTCTTTCTCCTATCTTTTTTTTTTTTTAACTTATCTAAACAAAATTAAGCTGTGGGGAGTTCATTAATAAAAAGTTTCTTTTACAAAATTATTGGCACTCTGCAAAGCGCTTTGGAGGAGAGTGGGAAGATCAATATTACCTAGAATAAAATAGCAGGGCAGCTATTACTCAAGGGAAATCGGTTCTTAATAAGAGAGAGAATATAGATTTCCACCCAGGCAGTCAGTTTGAATATGATGAAACAGAGTGTTAGGGTCGGCGGTCTGGTAATTATTTGAGAAGTCTTAGAGACTATAAATGTGTGTGTGTGTGTTTTTAAAAGAACAAACCAAAAAACCTCTCAGCCAAAGCTTTTCAGAAATAAAAAGCAAGTATTTCCACAGATGACCAGAAACCAAAAAATTAGAGCAATGTGACTCCATTAAATGACAAAAGTGTAGAGCATTTGATTAATTTCTGTATGGATCTAAAACCACAGAAATGGTGTGATGACTGTCTGTGTTTGTCTCTGGGAGGGAAGCAGGGAACGGGGAGAAAATGCAGGCTTCTAGATGGGGCAGCTAATGAGAAGCCATTCCTCTTCTTTAAGCCTGGATCTTTTCCTTGTCTCTTGGAAGCTTTGTGAACATGTGAAAACGGGTAGAAAGCACCATGGATTGCTACTGAGAGCAGCCCAGTTTAATGGGGTGCAGGTTACTCTCCATCACTGTCATGTGAGCCAATTAACCTTCCGGCTGGTGAAAAGCAACTGGCAGTTAATTGGGCCATTGTTGGGAACAGTGCAGAGGCCTTAGTATTATTTGCAAATTGCTGAGATAGGAATCTCTGCATGGCTCCTGGGATGAGGGGAAACCAGTTCAGCTGCAGCTATGGTGGAACCTTGGCTCTCAGGCCCAAGAAGTTTCCAGGGGACCCCTACAAGTCCCAGGGCACTGCAGTCTTAGCACATTGCTAGTGAAGGTGAGGGAGAAGAAGAGAGAAATGAAAGAAAATTTCCAGATGAAGAAAAGACAGGAAAGATAGAGGAAGAAAAGAGGAGGGGAGATTGAATAAAAGAAAAAGGGAGGAGAGAGATCCAAGATGGCCGATTAAGAACAGCTCAGGATTGTAGCTCCCAGTGAAAGCGCAGAGAGCGAGTGGATGCCGCAATTTCAGACGAATTTATGTTGCCCATAGACTGGGAGATTCCCTGCAGAGGAGCCACACGGGTTGCCAGCATGACTCTTTTGGCTGGAGCGGCTGTTTTGCCGGTGCCCCGGCATGGTGTGGCACTTCTCGGTGCGGAGTATACGGACTGGGTGCCCTTTGAGTCTGGCTACGCTGGTCCCATCCCCACAAGGAGAACAGCAATTGGAAGTGCTGAGGACTGAGAGTTTCACAGTAAGTACAGCTGAACCCGGGAAGGCCTAGCTCTGTGGGGAAGGGGCGTCTACCAAAGGAAAACTAAGAAACAGAAAAAACTTCATCACCAACAAGCCGGACGTCCACTCAGACCCAATCTGAAAGTCGGCAATTACAAAGACGACAGGTGGATAAATCCACAAAAATGGCAAGAAACCAGTACAAAAAGGCT